>JASCZI010271997.1:57079-72306 GCA_036250425.1 Stylosanthes scabra
ATCGAAAGGATTGAATCGAATTGGTAATTTGTTGGTCCCTAATGAAAATTATTGCAAATTTGAGGACTGGATTATTCCCATTTTTGATCAGATGTTGACGGAACAAAAGAATGAGGTACTTTATTTTATAGCTGTCTTGTAGTGTGTTAATAAAACTTATATGGTTCAGTTTTTGTGGATGCATGGAATCTTATTTACTATCTGTATTTGTTTTTCCTTGGTCAATATTAGTGCAGTCTGTATTGTATTATACTATTACTTCTATATACTTTTAGTTTATGGAAAATTGCTCACAAAATTAACTAAAATAGATTGAGATTTTAAAATTGAGTGGCAGGCACTACTTGAAACTTGTTTTTCCTGATACTTGTTCATCTTACTCGTTTTTCTTCTTCCTTTTTGATAGAATGTGATATGGACACCATCTAAGTTGATTGCTCGATTGGGTAAAGAAATAAACAATGAAAGCTCATACCTTTATTGGGCATACAAGGTAAGGCTGTGAGTGCTTCTTCTCCTTTTTGTTTTTTTGTTTTTTTGTTTTTTTTAAATCATGTTATTCCCTGCACTTTGTTCTTGATTGAAGTCTTCTTCCTAGTTCCTTTTCCGAGCATTAGATTGTTATTTCTCTATATTTCTTGTAGCATGTATGTATGCAATATTGCAATGCAATTTAGTTATTGATTAAATTTCCTGATTTTCTAAACAGCATTAGTTTTAGCAAAATCACAATTATTATTGACGTTTCTTTCATATTTTTCAGAACAATATTCCAGTATTTTGTCCGGGATTAACAGATGGCTCATTGGGGGACATGCTGTACTTCCATTCGTTCCGTAACCCTGGTCTGATTGTAGACATAGTGCAAGGTTTTTCCTACTCTCTTTTGTCTTTCTACTTCCCGCGTGGGTGTGAACAGTGTAGAATGACAATTTTGCAATGCAACAGATATAAGGGCCATGAATGGAGAAGCTGTACATGTGACTCCTAGGAAGACGGGCATGATTATTTTAGGTGGTGGCCTTCCAAAGCATCACATCTGCAATGCCAATATGATGCGCAATGGTGCAGACTATGCTGTTTTTATTAATACCGCGCAAGAATTTGATGGTAGTGATTCTGGAGCTCGTCCAGATGAAGCTGTTTCCTGGGGAAAAATACGAGGATCTGCAAAAACTGTTAAGGTACATCCTCTGATTTCACAATTGCTTTTCTTCTTGTCAGAATTCTCTATATTGCGGCATTGAATGCTATAGTTATAGTTTCATACTTTCAACTAATACCATCAATCATCATACTTCTGGTTTATCCATTTTTAGATCATAGAAAACAACCATGATTTTTACTAGCAGAATTGCAAAATATGCTGATATCAATTGTTCTTGTTATATTTGATGATGGACTTCTAAACATTGATGTAACATTAGCCATGAATAAATATTTGTCTTAACCTCTATGCTATGTTGATTTCATTATACCAGGTACACTGCGATGCAACCATCGCCTTCCCTCTTCTGGTTGCTGAAACATTTGCCCCAAGAGTGAAGCCTTGCAATCAATAGAGGTTAAGACAAACTAACTGTCAAGTTCGCGTAATTGCATTGTGTTTGAGGAACTTGATGAACGAGTTTGTTGTTGGTATTCGGTGAGGTTGTCATGCCTGTGTTCGATTGGTTTCCCCATCACTATCATGTGTGCATTTTATGTTATACCATAAAAAAAAAAAAAGTAATACACTAATCCTGACAGCATATTGAGAGACAGGAATTATAGATGCAGTAACCAATTTTCATTGGAATTGGTTAATGTCAGTTTTGAGATGAGGAAGATTGTAATTTGACTAATTTCTAATCCAAATAAGATTATAGAAACTTGAAAGTTCATCAACTTTGCAAGTCATTCACAGTATATTTTTATCTTTTTTTCCATCTGATGCCTACATTTCATGTAAATGTATCACAATTCACACCCTATTTATTCAAAGTTTCAAACACAACATACAACTTTATTTTATTACATATGTGGTTACTACAAATCAATGATCACATGGTTCGGTAGTAACTGTCTCTTTAGATTCTGATAATCAAACAACTGTTCCTGTTTATTTATCTTATATGATTTATTAAGGGTGGACACTGAAATTGAAAGTATGATTCAAGCAATATCATGCAATGCGCCTGCAAATGGTGAGTCCATCTCCTACAGGAGTAAGAGCGATCTCAACGCGAGGGTCATTGGCGAGTGCTTGGTTGACTTCAATGGCAGCTTTTCTGTATGGTCTGAGAACAGCTTCAACATCCTCTTCAGGCCACACAACAAATCCACCTAAGAGTGTGTCATCATACACAAGCAACCCACCAACCTTCACCAGTTTTATGAGCCTCTCATGGTAGTTCATGTAGCTCCATTTGTCAGCATCAATGTAGGCAAAGTCATATGTTCCCAAGTTTGAAGGCTACAACAAAAACATAGCCAGAATATATAACAAATAATGTTTTAACTTTGAAGTGGAAATTAATGTGGGACTGAATAAGTGACTAGATGAACATAGGTTTATGGGAAATTCTTATATGTTCTAGGAGTAAACTATTATGAGACTTTAAAAAGGAAGTAAATGATTTGATTTGATTTGGTCTTAAAACATATTAACAAGTTCTCATGAAACCTATGCTTCTCACAAGAATTTGTCTAGGTTTTATATATTCAAGGAAAAGAAAATGCTTACATCTTGCACTAGTTTGTCCAAAATTGGTAGTGCTGGAGACTCTATAAAATCAATCTTCTGCTCTACGCCAGCCCTTTTGATAAATGGTAAACCAACCTCATAAGCTTTTCTGTCAATATCTATGGCTGTAATCTGTAATAAGTGTAATGAATTTTTTTTAAAAAAAGGACATATAAGTTTGATTTATTTTATTTTAACTTGACTATAAAGAAGGTAAGTGCAACATGGTTATGTAGAAACATTTCAAGTTTTTAACTAATAATATAAACATTTTAGTAGCCACACACACAATAAAAAAGTGCAAACCTTTCCATCATGAGGAATGTTAAGAGCTGTAAGAAGAAGAGAGTAGCCTGTAAACACTCCAATTTCAATTGTCTTTTTGGCATTCAATAGCTTCAACAATATTGAGATTAGTTGGCCTGAATCAGGACTTGTACCCATATTGCCCCTAATAATAAATTTCCAAATTTTTTAGTATTGGTTAAATCTCAAAATATATATTCAATCATAAACATTCAATTTGATAACATAAAAACATATAAATATAAATAAATATAAGTTAATATAGCTAATAAGCTAGTGGATATGGGTAGAAAGATTACCTAGGATAATTCTCAGTTCGTTCCCTTAGCTCTTTAAGAAGCTGTGCCTCGCGAGGGTAAGCAGCAGTTTCCACTATATACTGTTAAGAAAACAAAAATAAAGAAGAAGAAGAAGTACACGTATTAAACCATTTTGTTAATAATAGAAAATTGTAGACGTTAATAAGTTTTTGATTGCCATAATGTTTTTTCTGTTTTTCTTTTTTTCTTTTTTTTATGTTTTAGAATTGTTGTTGTAACCAGACGTGTCACATCGGAATTAAATTTACCATTTTAACACTTACAAAATAAACTAACAAGTTACAACAGGACTAAAATGGAGGTATTTTTTTTAAGAACTTACACTATTTATAAAAGGGCAAGAACAAGAAATATGTTACGAAATAGAATCAACTATAAGTAAATTATAAATGTGTTATTTGATTTGATTTATAGTTATGCCTATAAATAGGCTTTTTTATTTTTAATATTGCATAACATAGAAGTAATTATTATCTCAACATATACAAGCCAAATCAATACTAACCTTTGCTAACTTGTCGCTCTGAAGTATGACCGGAACATAAACATTCGTTGGATCTTCTGTGTTTTCCATTTCTCTGCAGTCCAAATTGTTAGCTAGCTAAACCATGTGCTATTAACTTCAAAACATTAATTACTTTAAAAAATATTATTTCCACACCAAAATTTAATCATAAAATCAGTTATAAAAATACATGTATTATTTAAATCATTTTCAAAATATTTTTTATATTTTAATATATATTTTATACTGATCGCTGATTTTTAATATACATTTAACATAATTTATTACTTAATTGTATATATATTTCACGCAGAATGAATCAAATTACTTAATAAATTGTAATATTGCAATTGCAGTGACAAGTGACAACTTACACTTGAAAATCCCAGGATGATGGAGAGGTATATGAGGTTGTGTGTGTTAGTGTTAGTGTTGGTGTTGTATATATAGTGTAGTAATGTAATGGAGCAATTCAAAGTCCTTATTATTACTAGTCAGATGAGGCGGCTAAATGTCTTTTTAGTGTTTCTCCTTACTTGTCCAGCAAGATTTTTAGAGCTATGCATCACACTGGTAATGGTTTCTAAACTGTTACATCATGCTGGTTTATATAATAATATTGCATTATTGGACTAATAATATTCTCTTGCATACTTTTCCATATTTTCTATTTCTATGTTAAACAGTTCTTTTCAAGTCACATACTATACGGTATACACCACCATTGGTAACAAGTGTACTAATTTATACCTGTTTAATACAAGACTGTCATTGTATTATTTAGTATTTAATAGAAGACTGTCATTGCCCCTTGGCACATCATCAAAATCAAGTAAACTACCAAATACTTTTGAAAATTCTGGTTATCACAACGCTTCTTGTAAAACCACCACAATATTTCAATATATATATAATATAATAAGGGAACATGCATCATGCATGAGCAAGGCATTATAATCACGGCTTAGATTTTTATGGCTGGTTTCGTAAGAATATTCCAACAAAAATGAATACTGTGACTCAATTTATATATACAACAAAAATACCATGTGACATCTATGTTCCTCTTCCTCAAGTAATTTGAATCTTAAACTGACGCATCTTACATCTATCTATGTATACCAAGACCAGTACAAGCTGTGAAAGAATGATGAACCACTAAGGAATATTGTATACTAGTGTGGCTATGCAACTAATATGCAAAGCAAACGAAATTTATTGGCGACCCTTTCTAAGAGCCATGAAATGAGCAGCAAAGGAGTCATAGTCAGGTAGCTTTGGATGAACATGATCTGCCCTCTCCTTACTATCTGCTTCAGAACTTCCAGATTTTGAAGCCTCTAGGTCCTCACCATAATCTTGCATCACTTTCTTAGGAAGAGAACTTGAAGGTTGCACGCTGCTGGATGATTTAGTAGCCTCCTCCCTTGAGGACCTATTTGGTTCTGTTCTAGGCTCTGAGCTTGCTCGATTTCCGGAGCTCTTCATGGATGAGGCCTCTTCATTTTCACTCTCTTGAGAAGCCCTTGTAGATTTCCATCCAAGTTTTGTACGAGTCGAGGGAGCAGATGTTCTTCGTGATGCTCCGCTACTAGGACGAGCAGAACTAGCTAAATTTTGTTTAGGGTATTCATCCTCAGAGCTACTATCATCAGAATCAAAATATGTTTTTGATTTCTTTTTCGTCTCACTCTGCCCCATTCGAATACGAGGCTCATAAGTGCTAGTCAGAGGCTGCTGCGAGTTTGAAGCCGGATCAAAGTTATCAGACTCAGAAAATGCGTTCTGTGCTCTAAAACCCACACTTCTGTTTCCAGTGCTCACTTCCCTCCTGTATTTGTCGTCCTGAGCAGGAGAATCCGAACTGACTGAAGTCCTTACAGTAGGCAATGATCTTTCATTCCAGACCGACATGTCTTCTGGTGGAGATAGAACGTTGTTCAATGTACTCTTAACATAAGGTGGTCGAGTATAACCCTTGTTGCGAAAACCGCCCCTCAATGTTCCATAGTTTAATTCCCTGGCACTTTCTATTTGAGATTCCTGATAACTTTCAGTATCAATGGAAGTGTCCAGTGATTGTGATGCATGGATATTTGCCTTATGATCTGAATCCAATACAGAGCTTGTTTCTCTTGATGATGGCTGACTGGTTGGCAAGTCATTGTTGCCAAAGTTTCCTGAAACACTAGTGATGTCTGCCTTTCTCTCGAAATGCTCTTCCAGAGAATCTGAACCAACTGAAGACGGTGATAACCTAGTATTTCTGTCAGAACCTGCAGTCTTATCAGTTCTTGATGAAGACCCTAAAGCCCCAAGATTTGCACTGTGATCAACGATGGAATCTCCATAACCAAAATTCCCGGAAACCTTAGAATTGATCATATTGACCTCACTATCTGAACCTGAGTTATCAGAATCATCAAAAGTGACAGGCAACATGTCTTCCTTTTTAGAAGAAACAGCAGACTTATTCAATCCTTCAGAAAACGTAGAAAAATGTGACTGTGAGCTATAAATTGGCACTTCCTCATTAATATCTTGTCCATGGCTCCAAGAATTTCTCTTGTCTAATGAATCAATATGTGACTTCCTATCAGGAGATGGGAAGAAAACTCTATTGGGTTTTTCATCAAACTCAAATTTATAATCATCCTCTGATCCATAATCATCAAATACAACAGAAGTATCTTTATAAGAACTTGTTTCCATGGCGTTCCCTTCACCAGTGACAAACCGATCTTCCACATCTTCATTCACCCTCCTCCAGCCACTCAGATTCAAACTATCATGGCGATCATGACTCAAAGAAATGAGGTGAGAAGAGGAAGCTTGTCTAGATTCTCTATCTGTACTTGCATCACCAAAGTGATAATTGTCGTCAGTATTCAAATCACTATCACCATGCAGTTTAGTTACATAATCTGCTTCAGTTCTGCTTTCCTGCCTTTTTGTTCTCACATCATGGAAGTCACTACTTCCTTGCTCAAATGATTGATTCTGATTTATGTCAGCCATTTGAGACCTGCTGGCAAATGGGTTATCATCAAAAGCACTAGCAGATGTCAATGATGCAGAATGCACATGTTTCCTTACATTCTCTTGACTATTCCTGTAATATTCATTGTGTGGTCCTCCCAAGTTATTTTGCTCTCTTGAATTAATTTTTTCATTGTTCATCCCAGAATTGCCTCTATGGAGGGTGCTATACGCAGAACCTGTAGAAAGGTGTTTGTCATCATTGAAAGAATGTTCTTGAGGTACTTCATCTCTTAGCTGGCTTCTGGGAGAACTATGTAATTCATTTGAATGCTGCCTTGACAGTTCCGCAGCTGCTCTTGCAGCCATGCTTGCACGTTCTGCAGATTCTGCTGCTGCCTGTGCAGCAGAGGCAGCATCCTTAAATTCCATATTCCAATTCTGCTTTACAGTGGGAAAAGCACCCCTGTTTTCAGAATATGAATCTCTATGATGCCTTTCTTGATTTCCAGTTCCTATCAGAAAGGACCCCAAATATTTAGGTAATAGACCAACACAAGGCTTGAAATATATCCACAGTTATTGCCTTAAACATATACCTGAAGACATTTTGGGATTAGACATGCCTGATGTTTTTGACTGATTTCCAGCATCCTTTCTAGTAGCATCATTTGTATTCTGCACATCCGAACCTGTTGGTCTATCATACATTGGTTTAATTTGTGAGGAAGACTGTACGTTAGGAGGACCCTTTTCATCATGAACAGCTGCCGGAACATGGAGTTGAGAAGGTTCTGCATAAGTTGCCTTCTCAAAAGTATTTGGCCCAGCCTTAAAAAATAAATAATAAAAAAATCTCAGCAGACCTTTATTTCAGTTGGTGGAGTTGGCTAAAATAAAAATAATGTCAAAATAATAAAACATAACAAACTTAAATTCCATATAAAATAAATTGAAGAAAATAAATAGCATACCAACAAGTCTTGAGAAGGCTTCACATCATCTTCTCCAAATGACTTGTGTTCCCATTTGATATTATGTTCCTCAGCAATTGCAGACAGTATTTTTATCTTGGTTGGACCATCGGGTGCTTTGGCAGACAATTTCTCAACCAACTGAGACAAAACTATTTTATTAGAGGGGTGAAAGAAAAGGATGACTAAATTTGTTCCTATCAAATTGAAGACAGGAAGAAAAACTTACCAAGCGATTTACACCACAGTCAGGGCGTAATTCAACAGCTGCTGACGCAAATTCTTTTCCATACTTCGCTGTAAGATGCTTCCGCACATCTACGAGCTCAGGTAAGTCTGCACATCTTGGAGATGCAAATATGACACTTGCAATTGCTTCCTTTAAATCGATGGGACAGTTTCTGGAAAAGAAGAAAAAACAAATCAACACCAAAAGATCTTCAAGTCATGCCAAATACAAGTAAGGAATAAATCAACACCAGCATGCTACATAATTAGTTGAACGTGCTTTTTGATCCAAGGGCTCAGCTAGTATACCAAAAGCCATGTCAAAAAGATTAAAATAACTTGTGCAATGGCATAATATTAATATATGTTTTTTAGAATTAATCTACGTGTACCATTGTACACCTTCGTACACACCATTTACAATACGGAAAACTGTAAACATCAGTGTGTACGGAGGTGTACAGTGGTACATGTAGCATTACCATTTTTCTTATATATAATGATAAAAACTCATTGATAATAGGAATGAGATAGTGAGAACACATTTTGAACCAAGGGTTTACCATTATACCAGGATGCCATAAACATTTGGAACACAGTTGGAAACAATAGATACATCAGGTGACATACACTTAATAACATAGACTTGCATCAAATGGATAAATGAAAAACATAGAAATGTAGACAAAGTATAACAGGAAAAATATTATTTGAGTAAGTTTCAAATACTTTTGTGATTCGATCATAGGCAAGCGTGCAGCAATAAGTTCACAGTATATATCGACAAGATCATATGCTGCCATCATCTTTTCTTCCCTGACAACATGTTCAACCTAAACACAAAAACAGAAGAGATGTCAAGGAAAACAAAAGATCTAAAAATAAAAAAAATAAAAAAAAGGTGAGGTTTCCCGAATTTGATTGTACTACATTTCTGTTGTATCAACATATATAACCCCCAGTAGTTTCAGCAAAAGGATAATGTCAAAGTATCTAATATCATTAACAATAAAGGACAAGACTCCATGATCAGTTTTACTGTTTATCCAGTGAGTCTTTTACAAGTACATATAGAAGTAACATTTTATTTGAACTGATCACTTAAAAAATTTTGAATCCTATGCTTTGATTCTGTTTCAGAGCAACTAAACTGTCCATTTTAAAGAAAATGTAACATCACCCCTTAAACTTCCAGCTAAACAAGTCTATCATCTCAGCTCAGATCATAATGCTATCCTTCGTTCATAACTCGTAGCAAATCCAATATCCCAATACCATTATCTGCACCTCTCCCCTTAATTTACTGTTATATTAATAAATTTCTTCTTCTTATCAAACTAGAAAAAACTCCTAACTGGCTAACTGTGCTACCATCAACCAAATTTAACAAATAAAAGAATGAAACAGTGTATTTTCAAATGAAATTTCTCAAGATAATTACCCGTATTCTAGCAGTTTGATCTTGACCAGACTCAAGCAACTGAGCGAGTTCCCTCTTGAGCTGCCTAATATGAGCTTCTCTCTTATTCTTCAGAAGCTTTATCCTCGAAACCGCAAGCTTCAATGCAGTTTTGCTGCACCAAAACAAGAATCCAAATTCAAATTACTCTCCAAACACAAATAAACAACAAAAAAATAAAAATCCTCTCCACTAAAAACAGAAATTAAAAGATTAGTGATTAATATGAATATAGAAACAAAGAGAACGAAAATTGAAACTGATTTGAAGTTAATCGTACCACTTTGCAGGCTTGAAGCTTCTGTGCAACATAGAAGACATAGTTTCTGCACGAATTGATCAACGATGAAGATGAACACTCTAATTACTGACAAGTGATTTTGTTCTATCTATTCGGATTTATTAGAAGAAAGCGAATCAAAATTGAATTATGGTTTGTACAAAAATGAAATTAATGATTAAGAGATTAGAATTAGAATGGTATGTGGAAGAAAGAGAATGGAAATTGGATCTTGCAGGCGAAGGAAAGAGTAATTTTGTTTAAATTTAGGGAAAGAATTTGAAGTTTCGTCGAAAGACGACAATGGAATCCTTATTAGAAGAAACCTTTTTTCTTCCAACGCTAATATTAATAGCGCGTAATTACGTGCGACAAGGACCATGGAAATGAAATGAAATCAGCAAATTTATATCAAATAAAATATATAATTTACTTTTTAATTTAGAGAAAGTATATCATAGATAATATTTTCTTAACCAAGGCAAATAATCTCGTCATTAAGCTAATATTATTATTTTAAATAATTTATAATTTATTTTTTATTATTTTCGAATGGTTTATATCCTATCATTTCAGCTTTTATTATTTGTATGATTAGTTTTCGTGGAATTAATAATATTATGTTTTTATTGACGGATTGTTGCATGATATCCTATTAATTATTTAATATTATTTTTTAATTTAATTACATTCATCTAATTACATCTCATGAAAAAATAACTATATTTATCTAAACAATAATGCTAGATAACTAATAAAAATTTTCACATTTAAATTAAATATTTTATTTTTTTAAATTTTAAATATTTTGTTTCTAATAAAATACAAAATTAATTTTTTTATTGATTATTAATATTTTTCCTTATTAAAATAAGATATGTGATTGAATGACAGTCACTAATATTTTATACAGTAAATAAATTAAAATTAATTTTTGTTTTAGTTTTGATGATTTTTGTTTACACAGGTGGTATTCTTTAGTTTGCTTCTTTTGTCGTTGTATTGAAGGTTAGGTTAGAGAACCTGAATGGACCAGCACATTAAATATTTTTCTAGAGCAGTTCTTAAAATTGTTAATTTAATAGCAATAGGGATGACTCTACAACTAATGGCTTACATGTGATTTGATGTCGATCGCATGATAGGGTAATAAAATAATTAATCATGAAAATTTCTAAGGTTTTTCCCCCTTAATGATTAAAAAACAATAAAATAGTTCAATCTTGCTTCTTTTTTTCTTCCATTTACTATTAATCTTTGACGAAAGAATGTTAATGCTTCATATTTCTACAGTGTTAGATATCATTCAAGTAAAAATCACTATCATTATAATTAGATAAACAGTTTAGATAATTCATTCTCTCAATAGAAATGTAAACTTGACAATTTTATTTTTTGGTGTCTAAATTTGACAATATTTATACACGCTTACTTTTGTTTTTGTTTTTCATTTTTTAATTTTCAAAGTCTACAAAAACTATATGAATTTAATGTTTAGCACACCCACGCGTCATTTTAATTGTATGATCTAACCTCGGCCACAGGATTAATTGTCACAGAAAGCGAAATCATGTCACCCTCTCTTTCAATTATTTATTATTTCATTGCAAATCACTCCCTCTCCCAAGTCCCAAACTACAGATCTGAGTTCATCAAATGAAATATTAGATATTTAGATCCTTGTACGAATCATAAAAAAATTAAAAACATTATCAATCATCTATTAAACTGAAGACTTTTAAGTAAGATTGTTTAACCAGTTCCGTTTAACCACCTTAGTCACCTAACAAAGATTATTAAATCTTACAGCACTCAATAGTAATTAGTAAATAGGTGAACCAATTGAACATAAATATAAGAGATAAGCATTGTTTATCTATAGCTAGCAAGCATTTTAATTTGATTAGCAACTAAAAAATAATATATGATTATTATGAAACTTACATAGTTGTCAATGTGCTCTGAAACATATAATAATAACTAAAAAAAGCTTTCAGAGATGACAAATATTATTGGATAACATTATTATTCTAATATCATATGTAGTAAATATTATTTGGACACAAAGAATGACTGAAGCAGATCAATAAGATTGGCTGTTTCAGAATGAATACTAGTTCTGTTGATTAGGATTTAGCATGGGGATGAAATTTGTAGAATTAAGAATGTACATTGTTCCCCAATTGGCTCATCAAGATGGCCACATCCATGCCTTTAATCATAGTAGGGGCAGCTACACTCACCGGACACTCCTTTGAGAATCCTTCCTTCCCAGAATTCGACACGTCGGCGAGACACTTCTTCAACTTTTGGTGGCAATCCACACAAATCATTCCTGTATTTTAAAAAAGAACAAACCATGCTTACTTAATTAGTTATGCACAAGAAATCTTCTAAAGATAAGTTTACTAAGCTAATAGAAAGTTGAAGAGGGGAATCTCAATCTGATAAATAGTTATGATGGCAATGCAGCAAAAACAGTTTCACATACTTATCTGTTCTGGTGCCTTTATGTTGGTGTCAAACTTACAGAATTTACTTTTTTAAAATAAATGTCAAATACTCAAGATTTATTGGTTTTTTTACATTTTAAATCAAACATTGACTATTTTTATCAAATTAGACAGTAGAGCAAACACCATAATTATAACATCAATCAATAAAGCTAAAATCAACAATAATAATGAACACGACATCCCATGTCTCTCTTGGAAGAAGTAGATGGAGAGGAATTAAATGGAAAAGAAGTAAGGAAGAGTGGAGAAGTAGAGTGAAGTTTAATTTCCTTCTAGTTATTTGGACGAAGAGAAATTAACTTCTCTCTTATTTCCCTCCCTCCCACCAATTTCCTCTCCACTCCACCTCAAATAAACAAAGCCTAAATAAAAATCAAATTTGAGCACAAGATAGAATGGACCCGTGCATTGTTCAATCTATGACTATGAGTGTACAGCATTGATTAATGTGGCTTGGCTTTAGCCTTCTAGCCAACCATACAAGACAATAATGACATTCTTACACGGTTGCTTAATATGAATGGTAACATACTCCATTCCTAATTGATTCTTGGAGATTCCACTATTCCAGCAATGTGAATGGAAACATATTTACAAAAAGCACAATACGCATCAGAACAAATACTCACACGTAAAATATCCTATGTTATATTTAGAAGTATATCTATATTCCGATAAGCAGATAACATGCAATCCGGTACACCGCTACTACGTCACCTAATTGGCGAATTCATGTAACTAAATGAGTGAGAACAATGTGAAAAGAATACCGTATTTATCAACGCAATCATCATGGGCTTCGCAACAAGCGTCAAGATCATCACATGGTTTCTCACCCGCACAGCCAGAGTACCCAACCCCGCAATATTTTCCGTATCTGATTGTCAGAGCTGAAAAGCCAAAACAATTTCATTAGTCAAATCTATGCGTAAACTATTAATTCACCTCAACAAAAACCAGCCTCAATTCAAATTTAATCTTATCTTTACCTATGCAATTTTCTGCAATGCATGTCTTGCTGCACGAATTATCCTGTCCCTGTTCTCCGCATCAAATTCACCACCAAAAGCAATCAGAGATTATAAATTAGAGATTCGAGATTAGATAGAAAAAGAATGGTTACTTACCTCGGAGAAATCAACAAGGACGGCGAGGAGCAGGAGGGAGACGACGGCAGCGGCTCGTGACATGTTGCGGCGAGTAAACGGAAATAACGAAAACGCAAAAACGACGAGTCGTTCTGTAAATCTCGTTGCAGGCTCTATGTTTTTCAATTTTCATTGGCTCTAACAAATTTAAGTTACTAGTTATGTCAAGGAGCCAAGGAAGGAGGGCATACGGAAATTACCAAACGGCCCTTCATTTTCTGTTTTTAGGCTGTTACTAATTTCTATTTTTTGATGCAGCTTCCTCTATAATTAGCTTTCATTTTGCAGTTACTTTATTGTCACATTAAACTAAAATGAAGTCAGTGTACCAAAATTAAATTCAAAATCTTAATTCAATTTATCGACACAATGGTATCAAATTTTTTTATAACATTCAAGACTCAAGAGGACTTCTTGCATACCTGAGTAAAATTACGTTTATAACAATCTTTGAATCGAAGCTTTGGTTGTAACATAAAAAAGGTGCAAATACACTACGTTTGTCACCCCCATCTTTAGACAATAAATTTTAACATCAATCTTGTATCTGTGTACGGCTCTTCAGCTTTTTTATGGAAGTTCAAAAGAATGTACAAAATGCTAACTCTAACGTTTTTCAACTTCATTTCATGCAAAGCTAAATGAATTGCCTCAATCATTAAGTGATCTAAAGAAAGGATTATTGCAATTGTATCATCATTCATTCTCGATTGTCACTAGCTTCCGACATGATAAGAGGAGCATGGATGGTCCGTCCCGCTTCAAATACATGAGGGTTATTAATTGAGGCTTATCAAAGTTAAACCGCTAGCTTCTCAGCTTTTTCTCAAAAATAAAAAGAAACAAAAATCCACAATAACAAAAATTATGGTCTAGAATGCTCCATAATCCACACAATGTGTAAATGACCAGTGCAGCTGGCTTAGGAGTATAAAACCTCAAGCTAAAAACATACACTTCTTGAGCATCTTCAGGGAGAGTAACCGGTGATGGTAAATCCCCTTCCGACAATCTCGCCAGCACAAAACCACGCAAAACATTCCAGGCCAAACAAAGCGGCAATACCTGCATCCTCCACCTTCAACTCTTGCCTGTTCTTCCATAAATTCTTAATGTAGTCAAGCTCCTTCCAGAATGACTCGTTACGGCGAGGAATGCTGCAAAAGAATGGAAGGGTTAAGCATATAGCCACAACACCAAGAATGAAGGCCCACTTGATAAGTGATGAGATTGAAATGGGAGAACATATCTGCATCTCAATGAGCAAATGCACTGAAGATGAGAGCAAGCGAGCAACACATAACAATTTGAATGCAAGCAAGACTTAAATTGACGTGTTAATAGACATGCATACACTAGGCATAACAAATTCAAAATAAAGCTATAGGATAAAATACTGTTGCTTATGTTATGCGGCCTCACAAGAACATAAAGGGTATATTCGACTAATAATGTGGTGGAGTTTGGCGAAACATGAAAACGTCAATCATATCATCATGAATTCCATGTCATATTTTAAGAGTTAATTCTAAGGTAATATCTAAAAATGCAAATTCAGTCCATACCCTGCAAAAGCCCATTGAAGGAGCAAATGATAGTAGTTAAGACATTTGAAAGGAGCTGAGATTTTATGGCAACATTTACATTCTACAACATTATTTGGAAACGAAGGTACGGACATCATCAATCACATCGAACTAAAGAATACAGAGATCCAAACATGGGCACACTTTTTTTCTAGGATGAAGAGAAAAGGGGGGGGGGGGGGGGTTCAGGACAAGGTTGTA
>JASCZI010271997.1:72416-85760 GCA_036250425.1 Stylosanthes scabra
CTTGTTCTGCTCCAACAACTGCTTGTAGTAAGCAGTTCCATGGTTGGTGAGAAACTTCGTGGCTTGGCATGCCTTCGACTGCAGCTGCTGCAACTTTGACGCCATCAAGTGCTCAAATTCTGCAATTTAAGAAAAAGAAACTCATGGATCCAATCCACATAACTACCATTTCTAAATCTTCTTTTTTCTATGCAATTTTCTCAGGAAATTCACTGAAAACATTGACAAAGCATGACAAACTAGAACCCAAGGTCCAACATCAAAATGTATATAAAATTGATTCCAGAGAATAAAGCCATTTTTCCTTCTTTTACAAGAATATTTCATAATTATTCCAAAAAAAAAAAACGGAACAAAAGGAAGCTATCCAACAAAATGAGCATCCCAATAATTTCAATCAAAACAACACAGATCAATCCAGAAATGCACACAGAGAGACTCCAAAACCCTAAATTTTATACTAGGTGTTAAGTCAAAACCCTAAATTTCAAATATTAGACAAAGAATCAAAAAGAAGAAAAACCAAATTGAAGAATCAATGAATGTACGATTGGAATTAGTGAGAGGAATTACAATAGATCAGGAAAAAGAGATACATCGGAGATCTAAATGATGGATGAAGCAAAAAATAAAAATAAAATAGAAGATGCATAGTAATGAAGGTAAAGAGTGAGAGAGGGCATTACCGTAGTGAAAAAGAGAATGAGAGAGAGTGAGAGTGAGAGAGGGGTTTGAGGGTTGCAGGGGGCGGCGCCGCAGAGTTTGTGGAGGTTTCCGCAGCGACGATGAAAATGAAAGGAAGACGATAGATAGTGGCTTTGTGTTGTGTGTAGCAAAATTGAGATCACTGGCTTTTTTTTTGTGTGTAACCTTCTTCTCTTTTTCTCTACCATTTTCTTCTATTTATTATTATTATTATTATTATTATTATTATTATTATTATTATTATTATTATTGTTGTTGTTGTTAAATGTTTCGTTATTCAAATTCGTCCAAAAATTTTATTATTCGTATTAATACTTGAAAAATATAAATGTAAATTAAATTAATTCTTCTAGAGAACGTTATAAAATGATTGGTTGGTAATTTTTTAGGGGTGGCAATGAGTAGGGTAGGATTTAGACTTAACCCTAACCTTACTCGCGGGTTTAAAACATGTCAATCCTAATTCTATCCACATTTAATCTGCATGTATCTAACCGTACATGCGGGTTTTAAAAATATAAATGAAATTATTAAGTTTTTAATTGAATATCTTGAATTAGTCATTGAAATTTTTTTATATCATTAAAAGATTCTTGATTTAATACTCATTCCTAATATATTTTTACTATAATATATAACATATATACATAGGATGCGAGTTGGTAGGATAGGATTGAGCATCTATCATAACCTTACCCAACTCGCAACTCAATCCGATCCGCACTCAACCCTACCCGACTGAATTGGATCAGATTGGGTACTCGCGTGCCACCTCTAGTAATTTTGCTAAAATAAAATATTATCCAATTCTTGTGTACATTTAAATATGACATGTATCATTTAATTAATAAAAAAATCAATTTAACTAAATATTGTATCACTTAGATATTAATAATGACTAATAAAATTTTTTGATGATCAATTTATAAAACATATGCAAAGAATTCTTGATGTGAAAACACAGATATTTTTTAAGATTAATTTCAACATCAATCCTTATTATTATTGTTATAAATATTTACTAAACCACGTTTTGTCCAAAAATAATTAGTTTTGAGAAAGAAAAATATGGTTTGAGTAGTTATGTAAAGAGAAAAAATCAATTTTGTTAGAAAAATAATTCTTCTTTAATCTATACAAAATTAAAAATAGTATCAAGATATAATTAAAAAATATAAGAACTTAATTATAAATTAGATGAAAATATACAATTTTTTTTGGCAATGAAAATATAAAACTTAAAAAAGTAATTTAACGTTTTTTTTTTTCCTGAAAGGTCTAAAGGCAATTTTTGGGGGGGGTTCTCAATTAGTTCAGGATGATTTTATTGGGCCATTTTGGCCCAGTGTAATCCTATTGTAATATTTCTTTTTCTTGGGCCTCTGATCCGTTTGTTTACCAAACATAAAAATCCAAATGTCCCCTTTTTAGTTTTCTCTAAAACACAATACAAAAATTTAAAAAAGAAACCAAAAAAAGTTTTCTCTAAAACACTACACAAAAAAAAAGTTTTCTGTATAAAACAAACCACATCCGGATACCCCGACAAAAAACTTTCTCTAAAACAAAACCCATTCCAAAAGAAAAAAATCTTAAGGCCACAATTAAAACATAAAAATAAATTGTCCAAAAAAATAAAAACATAAAAATAAAAGTTCCAAAAAAGACTTAAAAATTAGAGAGGTTTGTCTAAGCCAAAAATACTTAGATAGTTATTTTGAGATAAGTTTGCCTAATATACCTAATAACCGAAGTGCCAAAGCCGAACCATGCCTTAAATAAATAGAATATAAGTTTGTCTAATATCTTAGTGACTAACACTTTTTTTTCTTCTTGTTTTATCTTTACTTTTGAATCAATGCCAAATCAACTCTCTCATGTTTATTTTTTCACTAAAAATGTTGCCGATCCCTAGCATTTCCATGTATGTGTGTGTAATTGATTAAAATAGTTTGATAAAAATAGTTAATAAGAAATGGATTAAAATTTGATAAAGATGTGTAATTGATTTTCGTTTTAAACATAAGAGCCAATGTTTTAAATGATATACAAATTTTTTATAATAGCATCCAAAGAATTTAAAAATATCTTGACCCTAATAAGATAAAATTTTCTGAGTGTACATTTTTGGAGAAAAAAAAATAACACACTTACATTCTATTGACAAATATGGTGGATGATTAACACTTAACTTTTTTTTGAAAAAACTAATATAATTGGTTAAGTGGTTAACATTTACATAGAAGATATTGGGTGCTCGAATTCACTCATAACAAGATTTACCTATTTTCAATTTATTATCAGTATGCGGTACTGGACCAAAACAATACCGGCCTACTGATGTAAAATTTTTTTAAAATATTTTGAACCAATATTGGTCTATGATGAACTGGTACTGCCTTGATTCAAAAAAAAAACTTAGCTATCTTTTTAATATTAATAATCTATCATAAATTACGTAATATAAAATGAAATTGTTTTATACTTTAATTTATTCATTGCAATAAAAAATAACATGTTAATATGAATTTATTTTAAATATAATAAATTTTAATAAAAAGAAACAATTACAATTTTTATGTATTAATATTTCTTGTATATATTTATATAGAATTAGAAATTAAATATACTTATTAATTTATGTATTAATATATTTTGTATTTATTAAGGTTCATCAATACTTTATTTTTATAGAATCTTTTGATTTGTATTTAAGAAAATTGTGAAAGTAAAGAGGAAAAAAATATGGCAAGTGAAAGAAGATACAAGATATATCAAGAAAGATTGATTCATAATTCAAGAGACACATGACATCATTTTATTTATATTAAAAGATAGAAAAAAATTATTTGAATCAAGGCAATACCGGCTCATCCCATGATGGTCCAGTATTGGAATCAAGGCAGTACCAATATTGGTTCAAAATAATGTTTAAATTTTTTCTTACACGAGTACCGGCCTAATAAGTAAATAATCCTAATATGATGAATTTTGATAAATAATGATTTTATTTTATTTATTTAAAATTTTTTTCCTTATTCATAAACTCAGGGAAATAAATTCCTGCGTGGATGTTTATTTTATTATTATTATTATTATTATTATTATTATTATTATTTGATAAAACGGTGTTGATGTTTATTTGAACCATTCCATTCCATATGTATAAGTTGTTAGTTTCAAGAAATTTTTTATAAAATATTTAACACAAATATTATTTGGACACTAATATTCAAAAATTAGATCGATCATCAAGTATTTATATATAAATATATGTATCGTTTAAATCATTTTTAAGATGTATTTTATATTTCAATATGTATTTTATATTGATGACTGATTTAATTGTTGATTTTTAATGTACACCTAACAAAACTCAATATTTAATTTACATTGTTACATAAACATAAAATATATTAGGTTTAACTATTTAATTATCAACTAATATTAGATATACAAATCATTTTTGTAATTATCTAAATTCATGCAAGTCTTTATTTTTCTTACGTGTCTCATCTTCTTTAATTTTTCTTATCATTCTCCTTTTTTAACTAATATAAATAATTTTTCTTGGTTAAAATCAATTTGATTGAACTTGATTTAAAAAAAAATTATGCATATTTAGCATGTTTGTATTGGTAATTATCTAAATACATGTAACCATAATCTTTATACAAGCGACTCATATACCAGTAATTATAAAAATTTTAAGTTTTTTTTTTTTTTTTTTGTATTACTTCA
Source organism: Stylosanthes scabra (assembly GCA_036250425.1). Taxonomy (NCBI): domain Eukaryota; kingdom Viridiplantae; phylum Streptophyta; class Magnoliopsida; order Fabales; family Fabaceae; genus Stylosanthes; species Stylosanthes scabra. The sequence goes on from JASCZI010271997.1 coordinate 76,863, forward strand.
ATGAACTCTTGTTATTTATTCATAATAGAATTCTACTCAACATTAAAAATTGCTAATGTAATAATTAGTAGTAGTAGCTTCTATTAGAACTTTTAAAATGACTTGCGACTTGACCTAGCTATTTGGCCCTTTTTAAAAAAATACATAAACCATCTCCGGAGGATTATGGATATAGACACTCACTCCTCCTTAAAATCATCAATTCAAACAAATTAAGTTTCCAAATTGACTCCTAAGTCCTAACTCCTCTCTTTTAGATATTAGTACTGTTTAAGATATCGTACGAAATGTAATTTCAAGGATTTGGCACTTTTAAAATAATTTGATGGGTCAAGATAAAAATTGGTAGTTTATGTGAAAGGTAAATAATACATCAATAAAAAATTACTAAATAAGAATTTGAGAGTTTTCATAAGTAAAACAATTAAGTAGAGTTTAGAATGAAATATTTTGAGAGAAGAGTTTATATCCCCTTTATTGTGATCTCTATTATTTTGGGATTAAATTTGCTCAAGATGAGTTTAGATATGAGCATGACCTTATGTGAATTTGCGGGATTATGAGCTACCATTAGGTCCACAAGTAATTGGATCGTTGATAAATTTTTTACTCTTTTTTGAGAAGAATCGTACTTCTCTGGACTCAATATCCAAAACATATATATTATTGTAATACTAACCTGTTAGACTTCAGTAAGTTTAGTATAAAAATATATAAATGTGTAATAAACTTTTTTAATTAATGTGTATAAATATAAAAAAATTGCAAAAAATATAGTATTTATTTATTTATTTAAAATAATAAAAAATAAGTTTAATTCATTTAAAGCTACAATTTTTTTATTCACTTAGAAACCTGACTAATTCAATCTTTTTAATCAATTTTAATCTATAACTTGCAACAATTAACATTGACTCTAACCATGTCCAGGTTATATATATATATTATCAGATGTTATAAATATATAATTACAAATGTTATTTATATAAAATTATATCAATAATTTTATATGAATAAGTGATTTTCATCAATTAAGTACAACTAAGTGATTTATTTCTATACTAAATAGAAAACAATTTTAGTGTCAAATAGAATTTTATTTAGGTGTACTTTTTTATACTATTTGACACCGAAATAATATTCTATTTAGCATAAAAATAAATCACTTAGTTGCACTTGGTTAGCCAAAACCACTTATTTAAATAGCATTACCCAAATTATATATGTTAAGCTAAATATGATAATTTAAAGAGGAGGTCTTTGGTGAAGACATTAAAGTGTCTTCTAGTGAGGATATTAAATCTAAATCGTTGATTTGTGCTATTAAAATCTGATGTGTAATCAATATTATTATTATGAGAAAGAGAAATTTTTAAATATGATAATATCCTCACCAAAAGACAAATTTTTCTAATTTAAATTATAACTACCTATCTTTCTAAAATAATATAGATAGAATTCAATTTATATTTGTGTTAAGTTTCTAGCTTCTTTCATTATATTCTTTGTTTATTGGAACTACTCAATCATTTTCATTCATCTCATAGTAAATAGTATATTAGTTAGTTGGGTCCGACTCTGGTGAGGATGGAAGATTCCTTCCTCATGTGATGAACCAGACGTGTCTACCCTTGGATGAAGATGCGTCGACATCTTTGCACACGGAAAGCAAAGGTAGCAGGATGATCGTTATGGTTGTCTGCTGCACGTGGGTTTGTAAGTGACAAAGGCTTTGGAGTTTATGTCCTACTCAAGCTAATTAGTGTTTTGGGTTTTTTTTTTTTTTTTGGATTCTTATACTGTTTTTTGTTGTGAAGAAAGAAATTTTTTTTTGTTGGGATCTTTCCATGGAATTATGGCAACCGCAAGTTTTGGGTGCTAGACTAGATAAATACTATTAGTGTTGGTTTGCATCTTATCGAAAAGGTAGTGAGCAACCACAACTTCCTCTTGTCAGTTTTGTATTAACCAGTATTGTAAAAAAAAAATTAATAAAAACAAGAAATAATATGAAACATAATTCTTATTGAGAAATAAATGAAACAGAAAAAATCTTTTAATTAAAGATTTTGCTTAAATTGTGCATCAAATCTGATGACATTATCTTCTATTCTGATGTGTTTCTCCATTTGAGTTGCTCTATTTGGACATCAAACTTATTAGCATATGAAAAAGTGAAAAAAGTGCACAAACATAACACTTTATATTTTTAGTGTTTTAATTATACACATCTAATATGTCTTAATTATACATTGCTTCAAACACAGATTTGAGTTGCTCTATTTGTGCACCAATTAAATTTGTACACTAAAATTTTTCTTAACAACTTAAATTGGGGTTAAAGTATTACCGTGTTTAATATTCAATGGAATATTTTATTAATAAGAATCGGACCCAAAATTAAATAGTACACATCCCGTATTAAGATAGAGCAAAATCAAGTGCGATTTTAATTAGAGCAAAGTGTACAATATTTCAAATCTATTTAAAATATTTTTTTTTCAATTTAAAATAATTTAAAATCTTTACAAGCTTTATAAATATTCTTGTTCAATTTTAAAATAATTAAATATTCGTATAATCTATTAATATAATTTTCTTTTTATCTACTGACAACATAAAAAAAAATTTCTTCCTCGTACTTACCAAATAAACATATTTCTAAGGAAAATAACAATATTTTTTCAAGCTGTGGACTTTTACTTATCTCTATTCATAAATTTTTATTTTTTAATTTTTTTTGTCATTTTATTTTTTAATTGCCATTTAAAAACCTAGTAGAAAAAAAAAACAAATGTAGAGATTGCCTTAGTAACAATCATTTGTCTAGTGAGTAACATAAGCATGACAAAAATATAATTTACTATTGTGCAATTAAATATGTATGTTTTATATTATTTCTTATTGTTTATTAATAAATGTTTTTTACAATACTGGTTATTAATAAAATTATTCTTACAACCTTACAAAAATGCTTGTCGGCCCAAGAATTCTTATTCATATCCTCCAAATAAAATTATTTATTATTTCATTTCATATGTTACTTCAAAATCTACGCCTACTCAAAAAAAGATGGCCCCATTGCAAAACAATCTTCAAAAACCCAAAAAAAAAAGGCATCCTCTTAATTACATTTTGCTTTCCCCTAATTAACTACAACTCTTAACTAACAATCCGACAAACAACCTCTCTCACCTGCTATAACATAGTAGCGTTACTTCTTTTGACCTAGCCAGTCATATGCGTCAATCATCTTGGAGCCCACATCATTTCCTCACATGATGAAGAATATGTTTTTCATCATCAGAGTCTTTGCCTAATTACTAATAACCACTTTAATATTGTTAGTCCATTATTTAGTTAGTTTAGATTCAAATCTATATTTAGTTGCATGAGTTTTTTTACTTTATTTTTTTTACATGGAGTTATATACATATATGATAATACGAGCTTTTATGGCAGATTGGCAGTGGCATCTGCCATTTTGCCCGATCAAGAAATTTTAATTTGGCTGACATTTCAGTCATTTTATTATTATAAATGACAACTGTCAGCTGTAATTATAACCAAAGTAATACGATTCACAATAATTAAGAAACTTTAATTTGGCTAGCATTTCAGTCATTTTTATCCTTATAAATGACAATGACAACTGTTAGCTGTAATTATAATCACGATATTAGGATTATCACAGTGATTAAAAAACTTTAATTTGGCTCGCATTTAGTCGTTATTATATGCAAATCAATCATAGACGTTAGATTTTTAAAATTCTGATTTAATTTCCTATTATTGTGATAATTACAATCCTAATACAATTGAATTATAATTAGTGAATTAAATTTTAGCCAAAGCATAAGGTATTCTATATTTTTTATTAATTTCAAGCATAATAAATTACTCCCCCAATTTTATTTTAATTGCTCAATTTCACTATATCTCGTTAATTAAAGTAATCATTAAATTGTATTAAAAGTCTAAAAATAAGATTAAAATTACTATAATATTCTTATTATTAATACATTAAACCTAAATTTAATTGGCTAGAAAAGAGGTGCAATTAAAAATTATTTAATTAATTATTGGAATTGTGAAAGAGTATAATAAAAAAATTTTAGTTAAATATATCTTGAAATCACAAAATAAATAAATAATTTGAAATAAGAAAAAATATAAATTTGGATAATTAAAATGAAATGGAGAGATAACGCTATTATATTAATTTCCTTCTCCCTATCTCACCAATTCCAAAATGAGTACCACACTAATTAGTACTAATAAACTATACTAGTATCTATTATGATAATCATTTATAAAATTTTTGAGAGAAATGGGAATGAAAAGGTGAGGACGGTGAAAACTTGGTGACATTAATCTATACTCATTTGTACTATAGAGCAAATTATATATATAGATTTATTTTAATCGGTTATCAATTGATTAGATATTTAGAATCATTCTTATTTGAATCTAAAATTGCTTCATTAGAATTTGGAAATATATCCTGCCTATTTTATTTAATTAAAAAATATATTTTTTTGGGTGTTTATTTTTTTATGTTAATTTATAATTTTAATTTGTTATAATGTTGATCTATAAATCATAATTTGCAGTGTATTTTTTTTTTTACTTTTTGCAATATTTTTTTGTCATTTTGTTATAATTTGATTTGACTATATTTTTATATATTAATTTATATATTTTTCAACAAAATAATTAGAACAATCAAATTTGTCATATCATAAATATTCAAAATTTTTATTAGAAGATAATAATTTTTTTATGAGACACAAACAAGTGTTTTTATATGATAGTTGTTTCTTTTTATGTATACCTAATTAATATCACATTGCTACTTTTAATATTAAAGATTTTTTAATTAAAATAATGTAAAAAAATTTTTGGTGTCATAAATAATGTAAGATTATTAAAGTCATAGTTAATTTTATATTTTAGGTTATTAATATTTAATACAAATATTTAATTTATAAAAAATAAATCGACATACTTAATAATAATAATAATAATAATAATAATAATAATAATAATAATAATAGTAGTAGTAGAGTAATGCTATCTAGATAGTAAATTTTATTATTTTGAGGGCTTGTTTGGGTGAGTTTTTCCAAAAAATTTTGGAGTGATTTTTTTCAAAAGATTTTTTGCAAAAGTAAAAGTAATTTTGTGTTTGCCTATCTTATGTAACAATATCTTTTTATTTATCAATTGTATTTGGATACAATAATATAAAATATCTTTTTATTTATTTATTATGTTAAAACATGTTTTTTCGAAAAAAAGTCTTTTAAAAAAATGTAAAAAGCATCTTTTGAAAAAGATATTTTTTTTTATTTTACTAGTACTTTTACTTTTATTATTAGAAATTATCCAAACATGCTAAAAAAATATAAAAATATGGTGCTTGCTCCGGTACGCTAATATAAATTAGCCAGTAAGATATCGATACGTAGGATTGCTTTATCCATATCAGCGCTTAATTTTTTATTAAATATTTATATCAATGTGTAGACTAAAATACACTTATATACTTAAGTTAAAAGTCAAATTTACTCATTTAATTCTATTTATCAAAATACCATATAATCCTTACTAATCTTATTGACAAAAATATCATTTCATAATAAACTCATACAATTAAAATCACATTAGATTAATTAAATAAATATACAATTAAAATAATAAATAAATAAATAACAATTTCAAATATGAGATTGTTTCTTAACAAACAACAATTACACCCAAAAATCAGAAGAAAAGAATCCTAATCCTTCGAAAGAACCCTAATTCATGAGCCTTAAGGAATTTATACTTTTAGTGAAAGATATAACAATCAAGGATGAAGCGAATAAATTTTTTGTTACTGTTGAACTTGAAAATCAGAAGTTGGTTGAAGACATCTTATGGTAAGTGCACGCAAGCCGATAACATTTGTAAAGCCTCTTCAAGGCAATCGTAATTATCCAAAACATGTCACTGTGTCATGGAATCATGGAACTGCTATATAAGTCAATTAGGAATTTTTGGGCTTGAATTAAGCAGATGAATTAGGGTTCTTCCCTTTTGATTTTTTGGCGTGATATATTTGGGATTATTATTTATTTATTTATTTATTAATTATTTCAATTTTAATTGTGTATTTATTTAATTAATGTAATGTGATTTTAATTATATAATTTGTTATAAAAAATATTTTTATCAATAAAATTAATAAGGATTATATGATATTTTGACAAATAGGATTAAAGGGGTAAATTTGACTTTTAATTTGAATATATAAGTGTATGTAATCTTACGTATCGATATTTTATTGGCTAATTTAAATTAGTATACTGATATGTCTTAAATAACTAACATACCGGAGCAAGCACCTAAAAATATATTTTTTTGTTAAAAAAAAATTTTATTTTAATCAAATAATGACATTCAAACAAGCACTACTCATTATTTGGCCAGCAATAATATTTCTATGCATGTAATTTCAAGAAACTTTTTTTTTCAATACTGTTCATCATGGTATGCTAGCCAAATGCTAGTTAAAATTAACAAATAAATACTGGTTAGATAGTTTTTCCCGATAATAATAATTACAATTAGAGAAGTTTCTAGAATGTTATTCACAGCCACAATCACAACTGCAACTAAAAGAAGTTTCTAGAATTACAACCATAATATGAAACCTTGGACTCCTTGGCTTGTATTGCATTACACATTAGTGAAGCTACAATCACAACTGCAACCAGAAGAAGTTTCTAGAATTACAACTATAATATGAAACCTTGGGCTCCTTGTCTTGTATTGTATTACACATCAGTAAAGCTGAGGCAACTATATCATCATGTGAGAGCTAAACTCCAAAGAAGTTGTTGAGATTATGACAAGAAACGAAGCAATCGCAAAATTTCTCTTGCATGCATGCTTCAATAGTTTTCTTTCTCATAGTTCATTAGCCACATGTAGCTGCTTTGGTGTTTGTTCCATGACTGATTTGGTTTAGTAGCTCAGCTTTTCAAGCAAGCTAGCTACCACATTTACAATGTTATTACAAGAAAAGAAGCACTCACAAAATTTCTCTTGCATGCTTTAATAGTTTTCTTTCTTTCATGAGCCACATCCACATGTGGCTGCTTCGGTATTTGTTCCACGACTGGTTTGGTTTAGTAGCTCAGTTTTTCAAGTACAGTTGACTCTAATTTCCATACAGAAAAATATACACCACACAAACTTGACGAATGGAGAGATGGTTTGGTTTAGGTACCGTGAAATTCTGAACATGAACAAACCACTGTAATAATTGTGGTTCAAAGAAAATGATGATAATTTATTCATTTTTAAATTAATATATTAATATTAAATTCTCTTTTTGTTTTTTCATAATATTTTCTTACTCAATAAAATCAAAACTCTATTTATGAAGAATATGTCTACACTAACATTTGCTTAAATGGAGTGAGCTAATCTTAGTAATAGTATTATGTAATTAACATTAGATTCGTTTTTATAGAGTTAATAATTAAGTTATTATCTAAAATTTTAAAAAATTATCATCCAAAATTAAAAAATATTATCATTCAAACAGAATAAAAGTGATTACCTATGGAATATATGAGTTATCATTCATAACTCATTTACTATCATTATTAAGTACATTGGCTACTAAATATGTTGACTCTTAAGACTTTCTCAAGTACTAATTATAATATTGTTACACTAAATTATGAGACTAAATTATGATATTATTAACTTTGTAGTATATTTATTAAAGACAACTATTTGGAGTCCTAAATCATAAATCGAATTATAAATCTAATTTTTACATAGGTAATGTTTTATATTTTTTATATTTTAAAAATTTTGATGTTTTTAAAAATAATATTTAGGTGAAGTCTACCTAACCCTAAATGAAAGGGTAAATTAACCTTTGTGAAGTAGCAATATTTGATTGGTCATTTTAGAGTATGTAATGTTAATCAGAGTTAATATTTTAATCGTTATAGAATTTTATAACTCAACCTGCCATTTTTCCCACTCATCTAAACCAAAATCCTCCTTCTTCCTCTTTTAATGAACGACTAAAAATAAAATAATTATTTGAAATTTATGTTGCTACTCTTTTGGGATATGTTAAACTCAAATGATATGCACTCTTATGAATTGAACTGATGCATTCACTCTTTTGTTGAATTAGAGGATTCTAGGTATCGAGAAAATTGGGTATGGAGAAGAAATTAGTTGTATTGACAGAGAGTAGTGGTGAATTTGACTTATTAGTTTTATTATTTGATATGTTTAGATTTTAGGATTTATGTTTTATATATTTTTTTGTGTACTCCATTATACTTTATCTCTTTTAATTTGATTTGAGAATCTGAACTATATATATAAGAAAAAATAAATAAGTGATAATATCATTTAAATTTTTTGTGTTTCTATTATGTAGTTTAGAAGAATGTGATCTCTATTGTCAAGATGATTAAAGTCATGAATGAAGATAATTGAAAGTTTAAATGACCTTATTTCTAGATCACATTGTATCACTTCAATATAGGTTATTAAAAGAAATATTTTAATAACTAATCTATAAATTAGTAATTTTAAACCAACCAATTAAAAATTATTATTTTAGAGAGGATAATTTAACCTCTCATTTAGAGAAAGTATGGTAAAAGCCACCTAATATTTATGATTAAATTATTTATTTTTTTAAATATTAAATTTATAATTAAATTTATGAGTTAAGTCTTTTTATCACAATTCTTTATCTAATTAAAAAATTAAAATTCTTTTCGCAACAACTATCTTAAAATAAATAAATAAATATATATATTTGTATATATATATATATATATATATATATATATATATATATATATATATATA
>JASCZI010271998.1:0-38793 GCA_036250425.1 Stylosanthes scabra
TATATATATATATATATATATATATATATATATATATATATATATATATATATATGCACAGATTATGCACGCACAGGTAAAATAAATGAAAAATGTTGTTAGTTAATTTTTTTAATAAGAAATAAGAGTTAATTTTTTTTGTTGAATAGAAATAAGAGTTAATTTAATATAAGTTTAGATAAATGTAAAAAAAAAATATTGATCATCTAATATTTGTGATAGTAAATATATAAAACAGTTATTTTAATTTTTATGGTCTTAGTTAAAAAAATGCAAATCATTTCTATGAATAATTTGGAATATTGGAACAACAAATAATGCTTAGCCATTCCGATGATGAAGTTCTTAGGTTTCTGCGCATCAAATGTTCCAGAAATCAAATTCAACAAAATCTCCTCCATATATGAATCCAAAAAAAATCTCAACCACCAATTGATCTCCAAAGCTTCTCTCACTTCACAATCCCATAATAAACTAACAGTCAAAAGTAATAATAATAATAATAATAATAATAATAATAATAATAATAAGGGCCCTCTTAAGAAAAACTCTTCACTCTAAAGCTATTAACTTCAAAATTCGTTGGAAATTCTATAGTCCACACATATTATATATATTTCAAAGGGGAGGACTACTGTACAGGCGCCATATTCTAATGGCGTACAGGCGTTTCACATGATTCATGAGCGTTAGACACGTGTAGGCGCCAAACAGTGACCCTTGTGTAGCTGGCTAGGATGGGAGCAGCCGAGCTTGGCAACGGACTTGTGCCACGATAGATGGGCCTTGAATGAGCCTAGTAAAAGGGTGTGGGCTATGGGATCCCTTGCATGTGGCAACGGTGTGGGCCATGACACTAATAATAATTAGTATACTAACCTTGTTGCATGAGGCAATTTTTCATCACCTGACCCTCAAATAGAAAGCTCCAAGCCTTTATCTTATAACGAATTTTATTTGTGTGCACAATTTCTGAGCTTTTTTTTAATTAAGTTTAAATTGATTTTTTTAAATGACACAAATATTAATTTTCTGAAAATAACAATGGCGTCGCACTTAACTAAAGTAATATAAACTTTATTTTAATTAAATTTTTATAATAACTTTACTTATTTTTTTAGCTTTATGACTTTTTTTTTAGTCTCCTCCAAATACCGATAAAAACCACGGACATTGACATGGACACGGGATACGACACGACAGGCGACACGCCGACACACCAGTCTTAATTTTTCATATGACATGGGAACACGACATATATATAAAGTATAATGTATTTTTTTAATAAAATTATAATAATATCTTGACATTTTATTTATATTTAAAATTTAAATTATTATTTTTAAATATTTTTAAAGTCTTTTTAATTATATAAAATATTTAAGTTAACTTTTAGTTTCGAGAAATATAAATATATACTAGTTTTAAATTCATTTTAAGGATATAAGTTAATAATAAAGTTGGACACGCGAACACGTGATGATATTTTGAAGCGTCACGTGTGTCCGAAGATGTATTTTTGTTTTTTTTTAATGACACGAAAGACACGCATGTCAGACAAGTGTCGGTGAGTGTCGTATCCAAAACGTGTCCAACACGTGAACACGCCAATTCAACAAAGTGTCCGTGTTTCATAAATAAAAATATAAAATAATGTAAATAGATTTGTTCACCTAGAATTCGGAATACCTTTTATATCATTATCATCGATTGATGTATTGTGATGCAAGATAATTATAAACTAAACTAAATCTATGGTTAGAAGTCCCAACTTAAAAGGGCACCACATAATTTGCCTTGATTTGTTCATGGCTTACTTCACATTTAATCAAAATTTTTCTTCCACAACTTCCGGTATTTACACATGCACAATTCTCAAGTAAGAATAAAGGGACAACTATCCAACAATTAAATTTTTTTTTTCTCTAGCAATTATCCAACAATTAAAGATTTGTTTGGATTGATTTTTGAAAAAAAATTTATCTATATTTTATTTAAAAAATTTTGTATTAATAAAAATTATTTTTTTTTGTTTTTTATACTTTTTTAAAAAACAACACATTGTTGACTTCTTAAAAAAATATATTTTATTTTTTAAAAAAAATAAAAATATTTTTTTAAAAAATATATCCAAATGATATAAATTTGATGAAAAATATCTTTTTTTTTTTATCAAAAAAGTACTTTTTCTTAAAAAAAAAAGTCAATCCTACTTTTCACTAAATTTGTATCATTTGGACACATTTAAAAAAATACTTTTATTTAAAAAAAAATAAATTATATGCTTTTTTAAGAAGTCAATAATGTGTTGTTTTTTAAAAAATAAAAAAAAATAATTTCTATTAATATATTTTTTTAAATAAGACATAATTAAAAAATATTTTTTTAAAAGCCAATTCAAACTAACCCTAAGTATGCTTATGAAACACTGTTTATTTTTTATAATTTTTTCTCCCCAACTTTCATTGATTTAATTTTATTGCTTTTCTTAACTACTGAATTTGTCATAGGCCCAACATACTTAACTTGCCAATAGTCCCAACTTGGATTTCTAAAGGTTTAAGAGAGAGAGAAAAAAAAAAAAACCAGCTGACCTTCCATTACATCCTTGAACCTTCCAAAAAGAGTCATACATCTTGGCTCAGCTTAGTCACCTAAAAAACGGCTCACATGGATTGTAAGGCTGAACCGACAGCCACTGACACAGCCTGCCGCGCTGCTCCCCCATCTCATCTTGCCTTTCAGGTGCCGCACATCCAACGACTAATTGAGAATATCTGTACACCTTTACAATTCCACGCCTGTATGTTAGAATTGTCTATAAATAGTTAAAGGATGAGCTTAGAAGCCAACGGAGTCACACCAAACACAACTCTTGAGGCAGCTAAATTAGTAAGTTCAATTCTTTTTCCCTTTTCCAGCAGCAGGTTACCTTGCAAAAATAATGTTGTTTAAAACCGAACTCTTTCATTTTTTCATCTTTTCTTATACCATGGTCACTTATACCAAATTATTAATTGTCACTTAGACTTTGTTTTTAATTTGCCAACAATATAATTTAGACTTTGTTTTTAATTTGTTCAAGTGAAAATAGTGCATTACCTACGTTCATCATGTGTAGATAGTTTTTTCATCAAACTGCAGAATCAAATAACAAATTTTTTTATTCATTATTATACATAATGAATAGTATTTTAAGGGAAAAAATTTGGACACTAACCCTTTCAATATATATTCCTTTTATATATATAGTAGAGAAGTATAGATATAAATAAGTGCTCATTTGGATTAATTTTTTTTAAGAAAAAAATATTTTTTTGTTAAAAAAATATATTTTTCAATAAATTTATATTATTTGAATGTATTTATGAAAAAAGTATTTTTATTTAAAAAGGGAAGAATGGACAAATATACACATGAATTATTATACGGTAGACAAAAATACACATGAATTTATTTAATGACTCAAATATGCACATGAAATATTCTAATAAGGGACAAAAGTACACATGAATCTTTTAATTAAATTCATGTATATTTTTGTCCAACGATAGAATATTTCATGTCTATATTTGGGTCATTAAAAAATTCATGTGTATATTTGGGTCATTAAAAAGATTCATGTGTACTTTTGTCTACCGTGTAATAATTATTCATGTGTATATTTGTCCCTTTTTCCTTTAAAAAAAATAAATTACGTGCTTTTTTAAGAAATTTTGAAAAAGCAAAAAAAAAAACAGTTTATATTAATAAAAGATCTTTTTAAATAAGATATAAATAAAAAAATCTTTTTTCAAAACTCAATCCAAACTAATCCTAAATATAGATGACCGACTTAAAAAAAATAATTACTCACATGAAAACATCATCATATAAAGGTGAAAAAAAAAATTCATCAGGCCATCAGAAATAAAACATTATTAGTCTGAAGTTTAGAATCTATAGATTCATTTTTTATTATTATAAAGCATCAAAAGCTTGTTGATATGATTTGATATTTAAGAGAATTGCAAGCATATATATTTCAAACCCTCTCTCTTAGATACTATATATGAAACATACCTAAGATACATATATAGGGATATCATTATTAGTACTTAAGTAGAGGGAAACTACTATAGCTAATAACAATAATAGCTATAAAGTTAAGCATAAACATGAGGATTTTGAAGAAGATATGCTTCCACAAATTTGTAAATGCCCAAGAGCTTCTCCTTGCCAATCTTGATTTCCTCTTGATTGATCTCAACATCATCACCTTTAGTGTAATACTTTGTAGTCATCTTATTAATGCTGCCACCATTTGGTGCTTCCTCAAACTTAGCCTCATGAGCAATGGATGCAAACTTGTCCTTCAATGCATCACCTTCTATTGTAGTGTAACTGTAACTTAATGTCTCCTCATTTACCTCATCAATCCGGTTCTTAACACTTTTCACTTCCCCACCTACAAAAAACAAAATAATATAACTACATAAATAAATAAAAGCAACCATATGGCATAATATTATTTTTCTTTCAATCTTGCTGAATATACACCAAAAAACAAACACCAAATTGACATTCATATAAAAATACGTAACTGTTTAGTGAGTTAATTACATTCTATTTTTTGTGGATATTAAAAAATATATTTGAATAATGATACAGTATCTTTATATGAGTATAAATTTGATGTCTATTAAAAAGGTGTGTAAATAGCATTATTCTTTTTCTTTTCATTTATTAACAAATGTACATAGAAATAAAATTATTTATATGTCTCTATTTAATACGTTAAATTTTTTAATAAATAACTTATAGTAATTTCTAAAAATAGGATACTTACATGATAACAATTTTTATGAACTACAAAAAAAAACGTAGGAAATTATTGGAGATCTTAAATATAAAATCATATATATAATAGTATAAATTTATTTTATGAGAGAAATAGTTAGATAGTAAAAAATGCTAATTGAATAGAAATTTAACCACTAGAATATGTGATAGAGAGTTATGTATATATGCCTTCAAGAAAGTTAATCTGTCTTATGGTTCCGGGGCCGCCGTCGCCTTGAATGGTTTGGATGCCGGTGATAGCCTGTGGCAGGAGTCTTGGAATGAGGTTGTGAGAATCAACCACCAAGGCCTTGAACAACCTTGTTGGAGAGATTGGAGATGTGAACTCATCATAGTCAGTGTAGACGCCCATGTTATTGTAATAAAGAAATTAAGAAGAGATAATATATTAGGGTAAAAATATTATTTTAGAATTGGTGAATGAACTTGAGAACTAAGAAGCTTAGGGACAGCTATTTATAACGTCCAACAAGTTTATATTATTATTATTATTATTATCATACACTTAGTTTATTTCTAAATTGATATTCGAATTGGTGTTTAAAATTACACGTGCAACATATATGCGTCCGGTTCAAATTATTCTCTAAAATTTTATTAACTCAATTTGATCTTTAAAATTTTTATAGGTAAATTATGTTAGTCTCTAAATCAATTTTTATTAATTACTAACATGAATTAATAAGTAAACTTTAAAAACTATTAACATGAGTTAAAGATCTAAATTTTTTAGAAAAATTAAATCAATTAAAACTACTTCAAAGATTAATTTGAGGCGTGTTTACAATGATTTGAATATTAACTCCTTACTTATTCCCCGTTGTTGTTGTTTTCTATTTTTGTGTGCTAAGTTGCAATAGGATGAAAAAGAAAACTAGGAGGAGACGAGAGTCGAGAGGAGTAGATAATTTCAAGATATGATTTTTTATTAATCAAACTAAAAATTGTATTTTTGTAGGGTCGGCAGAAAAGTGTGAAGCACTTTCTTGGTGGTTAGTGATTTTCTACCTTCCCCAACCAACAAACGAAACCGGACTAAACAAATAAAATGGCATATGCCTGGGTGGGAAGGGTTCTGGGGTTTTCGTTTAGGCTCCTAGTAGGGCTTTGTCAAAAAGACAAAGACAAAAACAAAAACAAAAACAATTGGCATATGCCGATAGGCGTCAATTATTTTTTACGGTCAAGTTCTTATTTAATTTGGAAAACAAGAATATCAAGTATACATTAAATTCATAAATTAAAATTAATTATAATGTATAATACACATTGAAATATAAAATATATATACTTTAATTCATTTTTAGTGTATATTTTATATATATTTCAATATATATTATATATTTATAGCTAATTTTGGTGTGCAAATAAAATTATTAAAAAACAAATTACCTAACTCTCTAATAGAATCATGGTAATCTTTTACCTTTTATTTTTGTTTTTTTTATCAAAGGCAGTTGTATTTCATTTCACTGAATAGAAAAAATGATTAAATGAATACATATGAGTTGTGTTTAATTTGGACAACCAAAAGCAAAAGAAAGTGGGATCTCCACAGAAATTAAAGATGTAAATATCAAATAAACCGAAAGAGAAAGATACTAAAAAAACGAAGAAAGGTGGTATCTTTGAAACTCAATGTAGATCTCAACTACAGAGGCAAAAATCATTTGGAGAAGATGCGGCTTCGAAGATATGTTAGCGCACTGGGAGACAGTTGTTGATATTTTTTCGTAGACCATAGTACTCATAAGATTATATAAAAACCACAAGATCTCAATTTAAATTCCACCATTCGAGATTGATTGTTTGTTTCACAAATAAAACCATTCTCGGGAGAGTAGGATATACAAATTCTTTTGAGTTTATGGAAGGTCAGGAATCTCTCCAAACCCTAACAATTCCTGCAAAATACTCTTATGTATGGCATTCTGAACACCAATCGAAGGTTGGTGCCCTCTACCTCAGTAATAATTATCTTGAAATCAGCATTTATTGTCCGAGATGCAACAGATAATCAGCAAAAACTCTTCTAATAAATCTATTCAACATAAATCTTTACTTCTTCTCTAATATCTTCTTAGTACTATAAATGAATAAGAGAAAATTCTAACAGAACACCAAAAGAATGTTATTAAAGCACAAGGGAAAACCCTAATAGGGCATAAGAGAAACTTTAGCAAAACATTAGAGCACAAAAAAAATCTTAATAGGGCACAAAAAAAAATTCTAATAGAATATAAGAGAAAATTCTAGCAGAATGTTAGAGCAAAATAAATCCTGATAGGGAAAAAAAAAAAAAAACCTATAATATTTTTACCTTTTATTAGATCATGTAATTGGCTTCTATATATATTTGAAATTGTTTTTCTGTTTACAGAACATCACCTGTACATAAAAAATCAACTATACACAAATCATCAACTTATGTATATTTATATTAATAATTTTAGATATATATTTATTTTGTTTTAAATAAAATATTATTTTAATATTAAATAAAAATTCATTTCGATGTTATTATTTATATTATTTGACACGAAATATGTAGTCATTTTATTCAACATAAAAATAAAAATAAATAACTTAATTGACTAAAATAAATGTATATATAACATTACCATATTTATATATATTGGTTTTCTCAAAATTTTCAACTAAATATATAATTAATTAGAGAATAAAATAATCAAATACGGCATAATTATTACTTCAAAATGTCCAAGCTTTTTTTCATATAGCCTTTAACTTAGTACTTCTATATGTTGAATATGTAATTATCATGTATGTGGAATGTTTATATAGCACAAATTTTACTATCATCATGTACACCATCGTCAAAAATAATCAAACACAAAACTTTTATTCTTAGCCATATCATTTATACATACATGGCTTCATCATAATATAATTATAGGCAAAACCGACAGAAAATACATTATGCATGATATATATAATACGAAATTATATATATATATTTTTCATCACTTATACATACCATTAAAGATATATTCTTTTATGGTCGCCGCAATTATGAAAAGCATATATATCATCACTTAATTAATAAGTGTAATTCAAGCATATGCCTGAGGGTTTGCAACAAGATATGCTTCAACAACCTTAAAGACAGCCAAAGATTCCTCTTTAGAAGCCTTGATATCTTCCTCTTTGATCTCAACACCTTGTTTGGGATAAAACTTGGTCACACTCTTGGACTTGAATCCCCCTTCAGCAATAGGCTCAAATTTTAAGTCATGTGACACTGATTCAACCTTATTATCCCCCTCAATCACACTGTAGCTGAATGTAAGATTCTCTTTGTCTATTGCATCAATTCTATGCTTCAATTGTTTTGTTTCAGAACCTGCATTCATCAACTCATTGTTACACCATATAATAATAATAATAATAATAATAAAAATCCCTACACCATATATTTTAGATTTTATAATTACGTCTCTACCCTCATAAAAATATTAGATATGATATAAAATTTATAAAAGTATATATGTTTAGGGTTTGTGTCCGACAAAGGAGTATATTAATTTTTTTAACATAATATTCTATTATATCTAAAAACCAATTTAATTAGGAAATATTATTCCTGTTCGGCTGCAGTTCATTACTACAGCTAAACAATTGTCGGCACACAAAGAGACGGCAGTTGGTTGAGGAACTGCCAGCATCTGCCGATCTTGTTGTAATGTAAAAATTTAATTACAAAATTTGATATAGTAGGAGGATCTAATTAAAATAAATTAATTAAAAATTAAGTGAAATTATAAGAACCAAGGAACTAATTTAAGCTTAATAATAATAATAACGACTAATATTGATCATTTAAAACAAACATAATAATGATATATATATAGAAACTAGCCTTCAACAATGGTTAATTCCTGAATGGATCCTGGGCCACCATCACCCTGAAGAAGTTGAATGTTCTTAATAGCCTGAGGCATGAGCTTGGGAATGAGATTCTGAGCATCAATGATCAAAGCCTTGAACATTCTCCCTGCTTCCACGTTGCTACTCACCTCTTCACTAATTGTCACAGGATCCATCTGTTCTTCTTCCTTACTAACAAGATATTAAAGCTGCGTGATAGATGATCTAGATGACATAGAAATAACAAAGGTGGAATAATGTATTTATAGATGGTAGCTAAGACCACATACATGATATTATTATTATTATTTTGGTGTTGTTCGTCATGTTACATTAATCTCAACTACTTAGATTGCCTGATGAATTATGTCCCGTAGTTATTATGGTAGGCCGCACCGTCTTCTTTATTTACCGTTTTTTTCCATCATGAGAGGCCATATTAATATAGCATATATATATATGGTAAGTGTTCTTTTTTTTTTTTTAAAAAAAATCAGATGGGATTAATATAAAATTAGATAGAATACATTCAACAATATAAAAACAGAAATCAAACCAATGACTATATGATATATAATTGTTTACACTCTGGAGTTCGTTACCACTAGCTAGAATAAAATTACTTTTTTTTGACGGTAGAATAAAATTACTTTGATCACGATAAAATACGCATTTTAACGACAGTTTAATTATCGCTAATTTCAAATAGATAGACAATGATTAATTTGTCGCATAAAGTATGCCGTTAAATGTTAACTAATAGATTGCCACATGCATATCTATTATGCGTGGATACAGGATATGATACGACAGTGATACGTTGATACACCAATCTCAATTTTTATATGATACGGGGCACAACATATATATAAAATATAATGTATTTTTAATTAAATTATAATAATATATTCATATTTTATTTATATTAAAATTTAAAATAATATTTTTAAGTATTTTTAATTATATAAAGTAATTAAAATAACTTTTCATTTTAAAAAATAGTAATATATATTTTTTAAATTCATTATAATGATATAAGTTAAGAATAAAATTTGACACGTGAAAAACGTAATGATATTTTGGAGTGTCAAGTGTATCCGAAAAAATATTTTTTTTTTATTTTTTTAAGAATACGGAAGACACATGTGTAGAAACTTAGACGAGTATTGTATCAAAAAAGTGTCTGATACGTAAACACATCAATTCTGTGAAGTATTCATGCTAATAAATGCATACATAAGGCGCAATTATTCAAATTTCGGACTTTTACTTAAACACACAAGTTAACTGACCACATAACTAATTTAGTTTTTTATATTTTAAAAATGAAATTTAGAACCAAAATTTTAAACAATTTAATTTAAATATGTATGGGTTGCATGGTTATTTAGTAAACTAATAATTAATTAGAAATTTTGCCCCTTTAATTTCTCATCAACAAATGCTCAAACCTAAGGAATTTTCTTTTTATGAGATTGCACCTATTTATATCCACCGACTCACCGCTATTATAAGTATGAAGATTGTACATAAACTTAAATGAGGAGGCTGCATTATTTCTATGTGACTAATAATAATGTTGAAAATTTGTTGGTGCAATTCAATTCATCCTCCACCACTACGGATTATCTGTTCTTGATTTAAACCTAGAATTGAAACTCTTATGGGCATGATCATTTTAATGAGGATCATGTATAGGCAAAAATAGGAGTTGAAACTTTGTTATATATATATTTTAATGGCCGAAATATGTGGTTGAAGTTGCCATCATTTTTAACTGCATCTTGTGTCCATATATTGCAAAATTTCTGGACCCTATCATAGCTTCAGCATCTATCAGGGCATGTTCTTAATAAATTCTTTTCCCCTTTATTTGTATGATAATAATCGATCAAGACAATTTATTCTTGGAAAAAAAAGAAAGAAAAGAAAAAGCATTAGCAATGCCTATCTACCTTTGTAAGTGAGAAGAATGATATGATGCTATATCGTTATCATCATATGATATGATGATTCGGCTATATGGAAATGCTTAATTAATACAATACAGATAATAGAAGTTATTAAACATATAAAATTAACTGAAGGTATTAAACATATAAAATTAAGACCGAGAAAATTATTTAAAATATAATAACATACTAATCTAATTCATTGTGTTATTAATTTCGACAGATCAATATTTAAAAAGAGTTTCACTCCATCAACTTATTTGTTTGAGAGAGTTATCCACTTTACTTTTACATATTTGAAAAATTGATCATTACACATTTGATTTAGTGAATATCCTAATACATAAAAAAAAACATTTTACAACTAAAAATTAATATTAAAAGAACTTACAAATGAAAAAAAAAAATCCTTGCAAATTGGGCTGGGCCTCCTATATTTTCAACAACATTGGGTGAGAATGTGAGATCCAGCCGATTTTTCCGTTTTTTTTTGTGTGTCTAGCCGATTTTTCCTTTTACCGAGAAAATGAATCACGAATTTCTTAATTTTTGTTAATCCGGTGCCTTGTACATACAAGAACAACAGCAATACAACAATGTGCATGCTACATGAATTGAATAAATGACCAACATAAGTTAAGCATAGATGAATAAGAATCTATGTTGCTTAATTATTTTTCGAGTTCAATTCTTTTTTGAAAATAAGAATGATAATTGTTTGTTTGGGAGGTTTGCTAACTTTATTTCTATAGTACTTGAAAGATTAATCATTAAATTTTTTCTCTTATGAATATTTGGACACACATAAAAAAAACTATCACATGAGAATCTATAATTCTTTTATTATAAAGTTGAATTTAATTTCAATACAATGTCAGTAAGTGTAAAGATATTTTACACGTGCATTCAATTACATAACTCTACCTAAGTTTATTTTATGATTGGTAAAAAAAATAACGATTATGATTACACGACGGTGTATTTTATACTATTAGTGTACAAAACTAAACTCTATTAATTTTTGAAAATAAAATTATATATTTTTCTACTTCCTCTTCACGGCCTTCATTAGAGGTGAGCAAAATCGATCCGGACCAAACAAAATCAACAAGCCGAATTGAAGAAATCGATAACCAAAAACCAAAAACTTTTACATTTTTTGTGGTTTTACCGGTTCAGTTCGGTTTTTGATTTTGATTTCCAAAGCTGAACCGGACCGGTGAGTGTAAATGCAGATGCTTATATGTTAAAATTTCATATGTACCCTCCCTAATACTAATATTACACTTTAGCCCCCACAAAAGAAAACCTAAAATTAGGTTAGATCACTTCTCCCTCACTCTCGACACAGACACACTCACACTCACACTCACACAGCGGTGCTCTCAGTCCCTCACCCACCCCCTCTTCCAGACTGCACTCAGTCACTCACCGAGGCTCGCAGCGCCGTCCCGGAGGCTCGCATCTCCGTCGCCGAGACTCGCAGGGCTGTGGCAATCGCACAGGCTCGCTGCGCCGTCCGTCCGTGCGTCGCCGGGCATCTGCGCGTCCAGCAAGTCAGCAAGTCTCTGACCATGGAACCTCAGGTGATAAATTGATAAATCTGGTTCCGAAATTGAGTTTTGGTACTGTTGTTTCTTGTTGCAGATTTTTTTTCCTTTCATGTTGATGATGCTGCTGATTTTTTTTCTTTCAATTTTCAACTCTATATATTTTCTTTCCGCTAAGTTTTGTTGTTATGCATTGTGATTTTTGTTGACTTACTGTATATTAGATGCAAAAATTTCATTACCAAAGTGACAATTGGTGTGCTACACTTGATTTACTGTTGTAATTTATAAAATTTGGGTTTATAATTCTAATGCTTAAACTAAAAAAGTGTTACTGTTCTTACTAAGAGTGTTAATTTTAAGTTAAAATTGTTAGTTTTTGAGTTAACAAATAACAATAATTAGGATTGGACTTTTTAAGTTAAAATCCCACACATACTATTTCTTCATAATCCCACACAAGACTCTTCATGACAACACCACTCTACCATAAAATTTATCAGACAATAATTCACTAATCAGCAACAAACACTTAAATAGAACTCTCACCGTTAGAGAATTAGTTCTTGGTCTTAACAGACCGAGGGATATAGTAGAAAATAAATAAAAAATTTTCTTGAATTTTTTTTTGTGAAAAATTTCCTAGTTTTTAGAAGATTGGCTTTTCCCTCCAAGCTCCAATTATATCCTTCAACGACATTGTTTCAAGCAAAAGCCCTAACAGCGATTCTTGATTCTTGAAGACGCCGCTGCCCTGAGGAGCGAGGAAGACGAAGCAGTACGGTGCTTAATTCCGCCGTAAGAATGGCAGAACCCTCCGTTGACTTCTCTCAGTTTGGCATTTCAGTCATGGTAGGTACCTTTGCCATTCCATTCTTCAATCAAACTTTTTTTTCCCTTCTATTCATTAGCAGAATGACAAAACTGAGTGATTTTGTGGTGTTTCTCAGGAAAAGGACAAGCTTGTTGGAGAAGTAGTTCGGTTCATGCTTTTCAAAACTCATCAGAACTCTGGTTGCCCTGTTAAGAGGGAAGAACTCACTCAAATCGTTACCAAGACATACCATCAACGAAACCTTCCAGCTTTTGTCATCAATGAGGCAAAATCCAAGCTTGCTTCTATCTTTGGATATGAAATGAGGGAGCTTCAGAGAATCCTCCCTTCCTCCAAGTCCAATGCACGCTCCTCACAACCAAGTCAGCATTCTCATTTATAAAATCTTACTTAGCATAGTTCTGTTATGGATATGTTCTTTACAAGAGTAATTTGGTAAAGAATTTTGTTTGCATTGCTGAATTGAGTTGAGTCATCCCCTAAGATCGGTATGGCTTAGGCTCGCCTCACTAAAATTGAGCTCAACTCATTAACTCAAGAGTTGGCTCAGTTTAGGTGGGGTTTGTTTGTATTGAGATTTGAGAAACATGGTTGGGCAATGAAATGGGGTTGAATTGATTGTATGGTTATTCATAGTATGTTGCATCATTTATGTTTCTTGCTTCTGGAATATATTTTGTACCAACAAATTGTCTTTTGTTGTTTCTTATGGGTTATATATTTGCTATGGATTTGAATTTGTCATCAAAGTTTAATTCTTTGGTGTGTTGTTGAGTTCAGTTCACAGCCAATTGCTACCACCATGATTTGTAACCTCACTTGATTTACAACTTTTTCTAGTAATTGATCTTTATCATCATCCATGTACTATCGTTTATCTTTAATCACTTAATACTAGACAATCATGCTAATGGTGTGTTTTGTTGCAGCCATATTCTATGTGTAAGAATACTTTGGTGGATTGGATTTTTAATAAGAAGTGCAGAGTCTAGAGAATGCTTAGTTTTCATTTAATTTTTTTCCCCTAACATTAAATGTGTGGTGCATATACAAACAACAATAACAACAACAAAGCCTTATCCCATTCTCTATAATTATTGTGATCATTGTGCATATCTAGCCTGTTCTGAGTTCTAAACTGTGTTTTATTTACTTTTAGCTTTTGTGTTTCCCTCTAATTGTTGTGTGACATGCTTTGTTACAGATGTCGGGGATTCAAAATCATATATTCTTGTTAGTAAACTCGCTCCTGAAGTATATGAAAAATATGTTGTGGATGTGAATTCTGCACATCTGTCTGGATTCACCTTTGTCATAATTAGTATTGTGCATCTTGCTGGAGGCAAAATTGAAGAAGGTATGTTACAGATTTGTTATCGTTGTGCTTAAATTCTATATCTATACTTATGCATGGGGTAACTTATAGAAATTCACTGTGCCTAAGGTCTGAAGGTCCTTCTTTTCAGGATTTTATTGTGGTTGGCTTACAATTTATCAAGTTTAACTCAGCTTATGTCGTTTTAACGTTGTCGTATTTGAGAGTATTGCAGAACTTTTATGGAGCCAAATGAGAAGGATGGGTTTGAGTGAAGACAAAGTAAACCATCCTGTCCTTGGAAACATTAAGCAATCATTGGAACTTCTTGTTCAGCAAAGGTTAGAATAATTTACTCTCTGGATTTAAATTAAACGATCTGTTGCTTTTTTTGGCACCTCTAGTTCTAGTGTTCTACTAAAAGGCAACAAATTAATGGCTAATTTAACCCTCTTTAAAATTGGGATAGGTATTTACAGAAGGACAAAGTGAATGGTCCTGAAGGCAACACTATGTATTATGAGCTTGCTGAGAGAGCTTTGGATGGACCGATCAACGACAAGATCAAGGAATATGTAGCTCAGGTAGTGTTATGGAAATCAATTGCAAGTTTTGTGGTTATATCTTGTTTTTGTTCTACTAATTTAGAGTAACAGGGCAAACAAGTCTTTGGAATTTTTTGTGACGAACTAACAAGTTCTTGAGGAAAATAAAGTATCGAGTAAATTTCTGAGAACATTTTGTAATAGACTTACAGGTCCTCGAGGAAAAAGTACCGAATAAGTCTTTGAACAATTGAAATATTAAACTTATAGATCCTTGAAATATTGCTATGTATTTTTCTAGGGCTCACTTAGCATTTTTTTTCTCATGTGCCTGCAAGTCCATCACAAAATTTTATTAGGAGTCATCACCTGATACTTTATTTTTCTTAATGACCTGTAAGTCCATTGCAAAATTCTTCAATGGTTTATTTGTTTTTCTACTCTTTTAGTATAAAGCAATAAATGTTTTATGACCTTCCTTTTGCATAGTTCTGGCCTAGTATCGGTGCATGTTTTCTATGTATATTACTATTACTATTATTGAGAAGACAACTAAATCAATAGAAACACTATTGTCTAATGTGTTTCAGTACAAGTACATTAAAAAAAATGCTGATTTTCTGATATGTGAATAGAGTGCAAATGATAATGCAAATGTTTTAGTTAAAGAAAACCAGGTAAATAATATTAGTTGATGTTTTGAAATTGCAAATATCTTGTTGATTTTGAATACCATTGTTCTTGTAACTATGATTCACCAAAAACATGATGCTATTGCAGATCGTGAAGAAGGACAATATTTCATTGGCTGCTTGAGAGTTGTTCGCTCTTTCAGCATCTCCATTGAACTACATGCGTTGCAGGAAACTTGGTTTACATTTTGCCTTCAGCAAATTTTGCTGAATGAATGAATCTATTCATGTTACTAAAATGCCTTACTTCTTTTTGGGTAAATAGTAAAATGCTTTTACTTACTAACTGCACCTTTCTCTTTTGGGTAAATAGTAGGTGGTTCAGTAGGTGCCTCAAATAGATACTAATTTAGGTGTGAAAATGGCATTATGCTGTATGATATTTGGCTTAGGGTTTATGTAATTTTGCCTGACCTGAAAGAAAAAATGACAAAATGCAACTTAGGTTTATGTAATCTTGTAAATGTTTCCATTCTGTTATGCCTTATTGATACTTTACATAATTGTGCACACATAAGATCAAACCCAGCAAGGTCACTATTTCAATTCATTTCATTATATGAATAACATGAACTCATCATACATTTCTGTTAACAAGAAATGCAATAATACAAAGGCAATAATATTGAGAAATATAATCATAAACCACACTGATACCTCAAATTATTGGCAGGTAAAGATAAACAAAAGCAACATTATGATGATAGTAACTGAAAAGGCAAATTAAGGGGCCTTAATCAATTAACTAATGAAGTTAATTAATTGTAGTCAGGATTAGCGAAAATATAAGCCTCAACAGCCTTGGTGAAGCTAGCAGATTTTTCCTTTCCAACATTGAGAAACTCCTGAGTCAATTGTTCATCGCCTTTTGTATAATATTTGCTTATGGACTTAACAATGCATCCTCCATCAGCATTTGGCACCAGTTTGTACTCATTTGAGATCTTCTCCACATTCTCTGGCAACACTGTCCCTTCAATTATGCTGTAGTGGTACACAAAGTTCTCTGCATCAAGGGCTTCTACCTTGTGCTTCACATACCCTTCATTCATACAATGGTAGATCATACATGAATTATTAGTATATTGTTACATTCTATTGGAACATTATTTGTACCCATTCCTAGTTTAAATTTAATTATGAATAAACGTCCTTTCGAACTTCAAAAAACTTAATCGGTCGTTAACCATTTAAGTATCTGATTTAAGAGGTTCTTATTACTTTTTTTGGTTTCTTAAGGTATCTCTCAACCCGACAGGTCGAAAACTAATATTCTGCGAATCTGAGCTCCATTTAAGGATTTGCCGCTGGCCACTGGGTTGCTGCATGCACAAGGATGGATTCAAACCCCACAATTGCTTAACCAGACTAGTGAGCTAACCACTAGACCAACCCAAGTTGGTTAGAGGTCCCTATTACTAGGCTAAGTAGCCTTAGACATAACAATATGTCACCAAACTGTTTACATCAATTACTTGGATTATCAGAGATCGATTAAGTTTTGTACTTTACTTTTTTTACCCTTCCACATGCACACTAGCTAGAGACGGTTGCATATACTACTAAAAATACTATTATATGGTTTGAGGCAATATATAATATATAGAGAGACTAAGACTCGGTAAATAACTTTAAGGATGTATAAATTAATTAATTTAAAGTATCAATCAATGTAATACTCAAAATATTCTTAATCGGCATTATATTTTATATTTCTCATTTGAATTGACTAAGAATTTAAGGGTCTTTGAGATAAGATTAAATTGAAAAGTACCGTCAGCAAGAGTGAGCTTCTTGATGGAACCTGAGCCTCCATCACCTTCAATGATTTCAGCACTCTGAATGAAACCTGGCAAAGCCTTGGGCCACACATTGCTATAGTCCAAAACTATGGCTTTGAATAGTCTTGCAGCCCCAACTGGAGAAACTTGCTCACTTTCGGATGTGAAAATACCCATAATTATTATATTTTTATTTTGGGGAAAAGCTACTAATAAAAAATTTTGAAAATTGAAACACTAAGTAAGAAAATTAACTTTCCTTTTCTTTTGTTTATTTTGAGAGTGAGTTGACGGATTATGATGCATGAATGGGAATTATTTATAAGGGTTTTAACTTTTATAGTCTTCCAAGAAATAGTAAACTCAACATAGGCGGCTCCAATAGAAGGAACCCATCATCATCCTTATTCTTTTCTGAATTCATACGAAACTTATATTTAATGGTTTACATGTATTAGATATTAATAAATTTAAATTAATTTGGATTAGTGCAGTATTCAATTCATTACTTAAGGTTGGAATCACGTTTGCAGCAGTTCATTGGTCAATGACAAACACCTAAATTAAATTTAAATCTGAAGTAAATTATTAGTCATCAACCTGTTAAATTGAGCGACATCATATGAAACTAAAAAATTAATAAATTTTTATTTTAATTATATAATTTAAATCATTGAATTATCTTGGACTAATTAGTAGGAAATCATGTACTAAGTTAAAGTTGGTGCTCTAAAATTATTCAAAGAAAAGAAAATCAGCTAAGTGACAATAGGCTAAAAGGAAATTTTAGGTTACAACTATTTGTTCACGGAACATCTCTTTTTTCTCACAAGATTAATAGATAATCAAAATAAACGGTAATTAACTAATTATAAAGAGACAAAATAGATGAGATAAAAAATTCATAATAATAATCCCATGTGGAAGCAAAGACTTTAGGCTTGGTCTAAGGTCTATGATCTATTCTACTATAGAGAAAAATCAATCGCCATATTTTCAAGTCTGGTAGACCATCTATTTTTTTTCCTTTCCTTTTCTTTACGTTGAATTTTGTATTAAACCATAGATGAACATGACTTAAAAAGTCTATACAGCAATTAAAAGAAAAACGACCTATATAATAAGATTATTTTGGAATTTAATATGTGTTTACATTTCAATTATTTTTATACAAAAAGGATTTAATCATGTTTTTATTATATAAAGTGATCAACTACTAGTCTACTACTAAAGTAATAAATTTTTTACTATAGAATAATTAAATTTTAGAGTTAGCTTATGAGCCTAGCTACAACTATATTATTATACTTTTATCTGTATTTTGATTATGTTATTCATAAAATTTGGTTATAATTGTCAATCAAGTTTGATTATATTATTTATATAGTTTTATTATATTGTTTATAATGTTTATAAATGCAAATAAGTGATAATTTATATTTCAAGATTTATTTCTTTATAGGTTACAAAGATCATTTAAAACATGATTTTTTTCAAAATTTTAAAGAATAAATTAAATAATTTTGGCATTAAACTTCCACTTAGTTTTGTTTAATTATTTTTCACTTTATGTGATTTTGGTAGATCCCAACTTCTAAATGTTTTTTTTTATCCCTATTTTAGACAATTATATTATATTTATACCTTTGGGGGAAAAAATTATCTACCTGTAAAAAGAAAATTAAATAGACCAAGTGTGGACTCCAGCGTGGAGAGTTATAAGTCTTAAAAGAATGATGATAGGAAGATGTTGTCAAAAAAAAAGAATGATTGGAAGATATTCCTTGCAATTGGATCAGATAATTATTAAGAGACAAATTCAATAAAAAGTTGGCACGAATAATTAATTAAGAAAATTATACGATACATATTGAAATAATACAGATGTATATTTAATTAGTAAAATGTATGTGAGGATCATATTTATATTTTATTTTAATTTTTAAAAATGTAAAATATAAAATTTGTACTGAAAATAAATCTTTCGTATTTATATTAATTCACATATGTACAGAATAACCTTTTAATTAATTAATTCTGTACTGTAGAATGAAAGCATTATCGATCATAATCAAATGGACATGCATGCTTCGGTTGCCGATTTTGAAACTTTAATTTGCCGTCCTCGATTGAGATAATGAGATCACAAGGTCGCGTTTTTTCATTTTTCTTTAATTTTTTATTAAAATAGGTTTTATAATAAGGACATATTTTTTTATATATATAGGTAACAAAGACATATTTGTATAATATTATAAAAATTATTTGACTAAAAAATATATTATCTTTAAAAATATAAAAGCTACCCAAAAAAAATTCGGGTACTAACAAAATTATTCATAAATAAAAAAAAAGTAATTTTCTGTCAATAAAAAATGAATTCTATTTGTTAAAATTATCCAAATATCAATAGTTTATGCAACGATTGGCACTCCACTTAACGTCATTTGGAGAAGTTTAACAGACGAAACACATACTTCATAAATAATTTTTTTTTTTGGAATAATTTTAGTATTTTTGTCATTGTATATGAATTTTTGCGGAATTTCTGGTTGACAAGTACTTGGATCTACAAGTCTCTACCATGCAGTTGCTATTATTAATTAATTGCGATAGTGCTAACATTAACTATGGTCTGCTGTCAAAATCATAAAAGAAACACTATAATCTCCATTATTAAAAGCATAAATTTTGGTATATACTAGACAAGATTGATATAACTATACTTTTTTTTTAAAAGAAAAGGGTAAGAGATAAGTCTATGAAATAATAAAAGAGAAATACAATGTAGGCAAAGATTTACAGATATCTAAAATCATGTTAAAATATGAATTGTGGGACATAGTGTTTTAGAAATATAATAATTCATATTTTTTATTTACTTAAACTTTTAGAAGAGACAATTTTGTGATATCGTATCAGTTAAAGTTCGATTATTATTAAATTCTAAAAAAAATTAACCTAAAACAGAAGAGAGAAAAAAATATATCTAAGAATTAACTCAAAACCCAAAATAATGTTTTAGAAAAAAGTATCTCATCAATATATCCAAAAATTAACTCAAAACCATTAATTTGAGAAGAGTAATGTTAGGGAATCAATATTAGGGGATTAATAGGGAGTCAATGAGTGTAATTAGGGAAATAATAGATGATAAAAGAGGAGAGAGAAAATAAGGAAAAAGCCTATTGACCACTTATTGACTAACAAATCATAGATTCCCTAAACTTTCTCATTTGAGAATATTCCACTTAATTTAACATTAAGCTATTTTATTATAGACTTGTCTTCTCTGAGACTTTGTCTAAGATGGATCTAATTTATAATAAATTAGATGAAATATTCTTAAATGAATGATTGTGATTTATAATAAATAATAATTAAAAAATATAAAAACATTTCGACTTTGAAAATATTCCATTTAATTTAACATTAAACTAATTCATTATAAACTTGTCCAAGATCTAATATAAAATACAAAGTTTGTATAAGATCTAAGTCATGAGAGCCAAGTTACATTACTTTTACATGATCCATAAATTAATCACTTAATTAACTCAAGTTGACTAAAAAATATAAATTAGGTTCTATTTTAACCTTATGTATTCTGGTGTAGCTAAATCATAAAATATGTTTAATAATTATTATGTTGACTAATGACTACAGAGGAATGTCCTGTTACAAGCTGAAATGTGGGTGAGGGAAAAAGATATTTGAATGGCTTATGGGCCTGAATTAGTGCTAATTGTTATTATTACCTTGGTTTTCTTAATCTTAATTGCTCTAAGTTTATTGTCTTCTATATTGAGTTATTATTCTTTGAAAAAGATAAATTATTCCAATTTTTTTTGTCATTTTCATATTTACAAAATTTTTTAGTTTTTCATGTATGTGTTTGTTGGGCCATCATGATGAGCAAAATCGTCGGAACTAAGTAAGGGAATACAAGATGTTTCTGTTTTCTTTTGGTTTCTTTTGTTGGTTTGGGCTTTTAGCCCCTTTCTTAACAAAAAAAAAGATGAGAAGACACCACATCCAACAAGTAAGTGAGTCTCTCATCTTGTCTCCACTTCGATGCTCGATCAACCGTCGCTCTGATACTTGTTGGGCCACCGCAAGGAGCAAAACCGTCGGGAAGAGACTTTAGGGAGGAACCAAGTAAGGAAATACAAGATGAGGAGACACCACATCCAACTCAAAACCTTAAAGTGTCAAGTAAGTGAGTCTCTCATCTTATAAACTCCTCACTTCTCCTTACTCTCAAAGATGTGAGACTAACCATTACACTTTAACATCAACGGTGTTAGCTAGTTGTTGAGTAAGAGAGAAGTAGAAGAAGCAGAGGGCAAGATGAACAAATAAAGTAGTACTCATCAAAAGCTCAAAACACTTTCATCAATCAAACTTGAGAGCTTCTTATTACAAATAAAAACAAGCCAAACCCAACCCCAACACAGAGCCACATATCCAAAGGGCTCATATGACACAACAGATTATAAAATTACAAAACAACCATCCAAACATAATACATAAATTTGTTTTTTTTTTATTGTTTTACATCATCAATCATAGAAATATATAAAGCAACTCTTTTTCTTTTGTAAACACTCTTAATTAATTAATCAAGGGTTAGCCAAAATATAACCCTCAATACCCTTGAAGATTCCAACGCTCTTCTGCTTGACATCTTGCTGGATTTCTTCAGTGAGAGGTGCATCACCTTTGGTGTGGAATGTAACAGTGATCTTCACCTTGGATCCACCATCAGCAGCCTCAAGCTTAGTCTTGAATGAGACTTTCTCTAAGCTTTCTTGGAATCCTGTTCCTCCGATTATGCTGTACTCATATGTATAACTTGACTCATCAATTGCATCAACCTTGTTTAGCACATAAGATGATTTTCCATCTGATCAATAATAATCAACAAAGTGTTAGTTATTAGTAGGTAATTAGATTAAGGAAAAGTATAAATAACCAATAATTTTCTAATCAGTAAATTAGCCAACAAAAAATAGAACATTCGAAACCTAAAAACAGAACATCCGAAGCTTAAAAATAGAACATCCGAAACATAAAGAAAAAAGAACATCTAATTTAAGTTGTTGGCTAGTATTGGCTGAATTTTTATTGATTAGCTAGCATGATTGTTAAATTAATACGAGATATAGGTATATAAATAGATAAATTTCTAAATAAGTATGAAGGTAAAATATGAGATGAAAAATAGTTAGGTTACAGATAGAATAGTAATAACCGAACCTTCAACGGCGGTTATCTTCTTAACGGTTCCAGGGCCACCGTTTCCTTCAACAATCTCAATACTCTGGATAACCGGAATGACCTTTGGAGTGATCTCATCACTGTCGTACACGGTAGCTTTGAATAGTTTAGCTGGTGGCACCGGTGAGACTGCCTCCTCGTCAAAACTGTGAACACCCATGGTTAGTGAGGGAGTGAAAGAGTGAGAGTGGTGAGTGAGTTAATTGGTTTTAGAAGTGTGGGTGGATGCGATTTGTAGCAAAGGGAGAGCTTCTATTTATAGAGGCTTTATATCATCACTTAGCTTAGCTTAGCTTAAGAGAATTAATTAATTTTAAGTTCACTAATTAAGGGTGGCTATCTAGTTGGATTAATAAGGAGGCAATTATGTCATCAAGTTTAATTTATTGGGTGGTCAATTCGAGTTGGCAACGTATCTGGGCAATGTATCGTGGGATAGGGGAAAGCATGACCCAAGAATTTGTCAAAGTATACGCAGATTTATTTTAAAATTCAAATTTGTCTAAAAAATAATAATATTATAATAATATAATATATAATAATATAATTTCGCTATACATACCTTTTTAGTAAACACCAAATTGACACTGGTCATTTTCTTTTTTTATTATTCGGTAATAATAATAGTATTTTTATACAAATATAAAGGTGATATTTGATAAATGAATGTGTGAATATCATTATTCTTATTAATAATAATAATAATAATAATAATAATAATAAATTAATAATAAGCAACAAGGCTTCTAGATTATGTATGATGTGTTGACAAGTGTTCAGCAGGCTTAAATTAATGAAGTTCACGTTAAAGAGTAATTGGTAAAACAAATATAGAATTTGAAGGTGATATTAAAAAATATGGATTGATTTTTTTTTTTTCTAGAAATGATTGCTCCTCTTTTAAACTTTTTCTTTTGAAAAAAATTAATTTCTAGTCATTTTTCTAAATCCTACAGGTTTTTATACATATAATTTATCTGTCCAGAAAAAGAAAGTTCGCTCCTCTTTTTTTAAAAAAGCTAAGGTTAGATGTTAGTCTATCATTTTTAATTAATTTTTATTAATGAGAAAGTTTAGAAAACCCATAATTTTTTAGTAAATAACTGGTTAATAGGTTTTTTCCTTCTTTTCTCTCTCTTTTTTTACCATTTATTATTTCCCTAATTACATTCATGGACTCTCTATTAATCCTCTAATATTGATTCCGTAACATTACTCTTAATTAATTAATTGGGGTTAGGAGATTGAATCAAAGACCAAAACAAATTAACATTACTTAAATTAATATTTTAAAATTAAATTCCAATATACAATTTGAAGTCTTTGATTATTTTTGGTGTTTAGGGGAGTCTTTGATTATTTGGTATTAAATAACCGTTGAACCGGCAAAAACACTTTCTATTAAGTTTGTATTATCTCATTTGAACATATGCGTTGCTCTGATAATTAAATCAGTAGTATTAGAAGATAGAATTTAGACTCAAGTCTAATTTTATTAGCATGTTGATTTTTTTTAATTAAAATTCAATCCAATTTTATCTGTAGATTTAAAATATGTTAATCTTAATTTTTATTTAATTTTATCCACAAATTTTTAAAGATTTAATATTGATAAATTATTAATAAAAATTTGACTTTTGTATAAATAAAATTATCAAATTTTTAAATGAATATATTAATTTAGTGGTTAAATTTTTTTTATATTACTAAAAAAATTTTGGTTCGATACTTATCATAATATATTTTTCATATAATATAATATGCTCTGCTATTTGTTGCGGTCTTGCGAATCGGATTGGATTGGGTATTCACATCCACGTGTAGGATTCCTATTGTTACCTTAGTAGATAGCACACAAGCCATTATTATATTTGGATTTGGATGTAAATTACATTGAATTATAAATGCACAAACTTTTTAAATAATAATTATCTTAGAATATATAAAAAAAAACTGTCTCTTTTAATTTGTCGGTCTCACTTTTTCCCTAAATAATTTAGTTTCCTAGACTTAAGTTAAGTATGTACTAATGTTAGTTGATGACAAAACACATTCAACTATTTAATTTGAAGTTGTAAAAGATTAGGGAAAAAGTAGTGCTATATATTTGTAGTCTACATCGTAAAACTAATACCACGCAACCTAATTTTAATACATTGAAACTTCAAAGCCAGTTAATAATTAGTCCGAGTCATGCGTGGTATTCATATATTATGAATTGATTTGACTAAAATAATACTTATCAAACTACAAATATACAGCAACGTCTTGTTAGGATTAAATTGACTAAAGAAAATATATTACCAATTAAAATTATATATTTAAAATATCTATATCTTTTATTTGTTGATAATCCCAAAAAATAAATGGAGACTTTAGCCGAGCGTTCGCTTGTTTGTTGTTTTTTAGCTATATTTTATTGTGTTGATCTCCTTTTTTTTTTTTTTAAATAAACATTTTTTTTTATGGAAGCTCAAGAGTTTTGACTAATAACTTCCTAATGTTAATTTCGTAATACTTTTCATAAGTTTATAAGAAAGTATTGGGAGCCAATATTAGGGAGACAATAGAGAGTCATATTATTTTTTTTTCTTTTCTCTTTTCCTTTTACCACCTATTATTTCTCTAATTACATTTATTGACTCCCTATTAATCCTCTAACGTTGATTCCTAGCATTACTCTAAGTTTATAACACAAACTATATATATTTGAATTTAAACTTAACTTATTTTACTAAATCATACAACAAATAGGTTCGATAATAATTAATAATTATATTGAATATAGAGGAATGTCCAACAAATAGCGATATGGTTATTCTCTCTCTCTTTCTCTCTTCTCCTTCCTCTGGTTATTCTTTCTGTCTCATCATTCCTTCCTTTCTATTCTTCTCAGGTTATGGTCTACGTTGCATGGATGATTTTATTGATGTCACTACTTTCCTTCAGCTGATTATCAGCTTGTCTATATTCTGCTTATATCTCTTCTTTCATAGACTTGTTATTTTTGTTCTGATACCACAGACTCCATTTCCGTTGTGATATACTCATTCTTCTCAGTTGTTATCCAATTTACTACTTCACTCTAACAATTTGGTGCTTTCATCACGTCCATGGCGGAGAATACGCGTCTGAAGACCTTGGAGGCTGAGCTTAAACGCTTGGGCCAACGAATCCAAGAAGTGTCAGACGAAAGCTGTGCTAAGCGTGCTAGAGCTCATGAGGCTATAAACCTGAAGTTCGATTCGATCCAATCATCATTGACCCAGATTATGCAAGAGCAGTCACGCTCTAGATCTCTTTCACGCAACTTCTCCCATGGTTCGAACTCAGGCGGTGGAGTTGAAAATATGAACCGTTTGGCTCAACACAGCAGAGTGAAGTTCGATCTACCCAAATTTGATGGATCTGACGCTTTAGGTTGGATATTTGCAATGGATCAGTATTTCGACTTCTTCCGTGTGCCAGAGGATGAACAAATTGCTATTGCCGCCATTCACATGTCTGGACCAGCCGTGCCATGGTTCCAAATGTCACAATGATCTGCTCAATTTCGATCGTGGAACCACCTCAAACGTGCCTTGGAGATTGAATTTGGCCCTTCTATGTTTGAGTCCCCACAAGAACTTCTTTTTAAACTTTAACAACACGGCACAGTTGGCAAGTACTATGCAGAATTTGTAGCTTTGGCTAATCGTTCTCATATCGATTCTGCAGATGCACTCAAGGATTGCTTTATTGGTGGCCTTAAACTTGAGATTAGGCGTGAGGTGAAGGCCCACTGTCCTACTTCTTTGATGAGAGCACAATCCCTAGCGAGAATGTACGAGGATAAGGTTACGTCTTCCATAAGGCAGCCGTATCACTCTCATTCTTTGAAACAGATGAGCAGGACAGTTTCTGGGAATTCTGCAATGAAAACTCCACCTCGTTCTGGATTACCATCGCTGCTACCAACACCTACTCCACGTCCCTCTCTACCACCATCGAAGAATCCTATGAAACGAATCTCTCCAGCAGAAATGCAGAGTAGAAGGGAGAAGGGCCTACGCTATTGGTGTGATGAGAAATTCTCTTCATCTCACCGTTGCAACAACAGGCAGTATATGCAGATGCAATTGGAATTAGATGAGAATGAAGAGGTGATTTCTGATGTAATTGAGCGTGGCATTGGTGAAGCTAGCATGGAAACTCTGGAGAATGAGGTTCTAGAGCACCACCTCTCTTATAATGCCATGCATGGTGTATCTGGTCCGGCTACAATCAGAGTTACAACATTGATTAATGGTTTAGAAGTTCAAACATTAATTGATGGGGGCAGCTCAGATAGCTTTATTCAACCCCGAATTGCTCAATTCTTGAAGCTTCCAGTGGAACTAGCTCCAGGTATCAAAGTAATTGTTGGTAGTTTTCAAATTTTACCTGTTGAGGTTGCATTCCCAAGTTCGATGTTGCATTAGGGGGCTGTGTAGTGTCTATACCAGGAGTTTATGTTATGAATGTTGCTGGAGGAGAGTTGGTTATAGGAACCACTTGGTTAGAAACTTTAAGGGCTCACATTGTGGACTATCACTCCTCTTTCTTTAAGTTTCTATACAATGGAAAATTTGTGACAGTGCAAGGTTATAGAGATACTGCTAATGCTCAAGCTCAGTTCCACCATATTAGGCGTTTGATCAATACAAATGCTGTTGCTGAACTCTTTACATTGGAACTTCAGCATCCAGAGGCATCAGTTACTCCAGCTTTACAACTGCCAGCTTCAATTCAACCTCAGTTGCAGACTTTGCTGCATCAATTTGTGGAGATTTTTGCTCAGCCTTCGGGATTACCACCTCAGAGGACTCATGATCATGCTATTCCCCTTGTGGACAGCTTTGCTATGGTCAAGGCCAGACCTTATAGATATCCACACAATTTAAAGTCACAAATAGAGAACATGGTAGCTGACATGTTGAAAGATGGCATAATTCAACCCAACAATAGCCCTTTCTCTTCACCAATATTATTGGTCAAGAAGAAGGATGGAACTTGGAGATTTTGCACTGATTATAGAGCCCTCAATGCAATCACAGTGAAGGATAGTTTTCCCATTCCCACTGTTAATGAGCTTTTGGATGAACTTTATGGAGCAACCATCTTCTCCAAGCTTGACTTACGTTCAGGCTATCATCAGATTCTAGTGAAGCCAGAGGACCGATATAAGACCGCTTTTCGCACTCATCAAGGGTTGTATGAGTGGCTTGTCATGCCATTTGGTCTGACCAATGCGCCAGCAACTTTCCAAGGCCTCATGAATAAGGTGTTTCAACCTTATTTACGTAAATTTGTACTCGTTTTCTTCGATGATATATTGGTTTATAGTGCAGATTTTTAGACTCACTTAGGACATTTAGAGTTGGTTTTACAATTATTAAAGCAGGAATCATTGTTTGCCAATATTTCTAAATGTTTCTTTGGCACTGCTGAGGTTGATTATCTTGGCCACACAATCAGAGGTAGTGGTGTTCACATGGAGACAGCAAAGGTTGCAGCAATTGCGGATTGGCCACAGCCTGCTACAGTTAAACAGCTCAGAGCTTTCCTAGGCCTCACGGGCTATTATAGGAGATTCATCAAAGGGTATGCCGCCATAGCAGCACCTCTCACTGACTTACTCAAGAAGGATGCTTTCACTTGGTCGGATCAAGCAACCTCAGCTTTTCAAGCACTCAAACATGCAATTTGTACTAAACCGGTTTTGGCATTATCCAATTTTGCTATTCCTTTTGAATTAGAAACTGATGCTTCGGGATTGGGAGTTGGTGCTATTTTGGTGCAAGAACAACACTCCATAGCTTATTTTTAAAAAAAGCTACCTCCCTCTATGCAAAAACAATCGGCCTATATCAGAGAGTTCTATGCAATTACTCAAGCTCTAGCTAAATTTCGCCATTATTTGTTGGGGAAACGGTTTATTCTTCGCACAGATCATCAGAGCTTGAAGACACTACTAGAACAGGATTTACACACTCCAGAGCAACATAGATGGCTTCACAAGCTGTTGGGTTTCGATTTTGAAATCCAATACAAGTCAGGGACTGAGAATGTGGCTGCTGATGCCCTTTCAAAGAGCTTTATGGGAGCTTGGTCTTCTCCTAGAGTGGAATGGTTGGATGAGCTTCGTACTGCCATAGCTCAAGATGTGGAGTTAAGCTCCTTACTGCAGCAGTGTGGAACAGCAGGCGCCTCTGATCTGAATTGTACTTGCCAGCATGGGTTACTCTTATGGAAGAATCGGTTGGTGATCCCTTCGAAAAGCCCTTTGATTCAGAATATTCTAAGAGAATACCATGATGGAGTGCTCGGTGGTCATGCAGGTATTGCAAAGACAGTTGAACGAATTTGTGCCACTTTCTACTGGCCAAATATGCAACGTGACATTCGAGCTTACGTGCTCTCATGCACAATCTGTCAGAAGGCTAAAGTAGAACATAGAGCACCAGCAGGTTTATTGTAGCCACTGCCAATACCTTCTCAAGTATGGGAAGACATTGCAATGGACTTTATTGTCTCTTTACCAAACTCTGCTGGTTACTCAGTGATATTAGTGGTGATAGATCGTCTCACCAAATATAGCCATTTCATCCCTCTGAAGCATGATTTTAATAGCAAGACAGTTGCTGCAACTTTCATCACCAATATTGTGAAGCTACATGGGTTTCCTCGATCAATTGTCTCTTATAGAGATCGTGTGCTCATCAGTAAGTTCTGGCAGCAACTATTCCATCTTTAAGGTACTCAATTGGCTATGAGTTCAGCCTATCATCCTTAGACGGACGGCCAGAGTGAGGTCTGCAACCGTACTCTTGAAATGTATTTGAGGTGTTTTTGCTTTGAGAATCCTAAGAAGTGGTTAGATTATTTGTCTTGGGCTGAGTTCTGGTACAATACATCTTGGCATAGTGGGATTAAGATGTCCCCATTTAAGGCATTGTATGGCAGGGAGCCTCCCTCTATAGCACGCTATGAATTTTCGATAGAGGATAATACATCCTTACAAGAATTACTAGCTGCATGGGATCAGACTCTGGAACAACTCAAAAGCAATTTGGCTAAGGCACAGCACTATATGAAACGAATAGCTGACAAGCAGAGAAGACAACTTGAATTTGAGGAAGGGGATCTAGTACTCGTCAAGCTACAGCCTTATAGACAGCATTCAGTAGCTCTAAAGAAGCATCAGAAGTTGAGCCTGAGATTCTTTGGTCCATTTCCAATTGCTAAGAAGATTAGTGCAGTGGCCTATCGTTTGGAGCTTCCTCCAGAAGCAAGAATCCATAATGTTTTTCACATTTCGGCTCTCAAGTTGTTCAAGGGTGATTTGGAATCTCAATCATTTCCTCTACCATTAACCACCACCGAGCTAGGTCCAGTGCTTGAACCCACCAGAATTCTCTCTAAGCGTTTTATTATGAGAGGTGATAAGGAAGTGCAGTAGTGGCAGATTCAATGGGGACAAGGCAAGCTGATTGAAACCACTTGGGAGGATACTGAGATGTTTCTAATAAATTTCCCTGAGTTCAACCTTGAGGACAAGGTTGTTGTTGATGGGGAGGGTAATGATACAAGTATAATCCAAGGAAATCACGTTTGTGACAAGCATGCAACATCAGTAACAAATTCTGTTATGGCCAAGGGACAGATGGCAGACGATCCGAGAATAATGGGCTGCAGGAGGAGCAGCAGAGCAAGGTTTAATAACAAACGCCTGGAGGGCTTTGGGGATTAGCGAATTGTGGTATCAAATTCTATTCTCTCTCTCTTTCTCTCTTCCCCTCTGGTTATTCTCTCTGTCTCATCATTCCTTCCTTTCTATTCTTCTCAGGTTATGGTCTACGTTGCATGGATGATTCTATTAATGTCACTACTTTCCTTCGGCTGATTATCATCTTGTCTATATTTTGCTTATATCTCTTCTTTCATAGACTTGTTATTTCTGTTCTGATACCACAAACTCCATTTCCATTGTGATATACTCATTCTTCTCAGTTGTTATCCAATTTACTACTTCTCTTATTACTTTTTTATATAAAATTATATATATTAATTTATATCGGGTCTATTAGGGTCGGGTCCGGATCTTATCAAACCCAACCTGGTGTTATATTTATGAAAAAATATTAGATCCGCATTTTATTAGGGCCGGGTTCGGGTCTCGTCAAACCCGACCCGGCCCGACCCATGTGCACCCCTATTACGAACCTAAAGGAGCTAGTGATAATTGTTACCTTAATTTTCTCAATCTTAATTGCTCTAAACTTTTCGTCTTTTATATTCATCGAAAAATATTAACATTCAGTGTGTATTTACTCTGCTACGACGGCAGAGAAAAAACGCACAGTGCAGTTCATACTAAATAATTTTTTTAATTAATTACATCTCCAAACAAAAATGATAAATGTTTGAATGGCTTAATTGTCCAATTTTAAATTCAAATTTTAGGACATGTATAAAGAAGAAAATGTAATTATGTCAAATCCAAAAAAAAACTTTAAGACATAAGTGATTAATTTTTTTTGGTAGGATGGTATCCAAGGCCCAGCAGGTCCAGTGATAAGAAATAAGGAGAAGAATGATAAAGAAAAGACATTTTATTGAAATGGAAGAAATACTTATAATAAAACTGAAAAGGGATAGATAGGAAATTGAACAGAAGCGAATCACTCTGCATTCTATACAATTTCTCGATGCAACAGTTAAGGATATGACACACCTCGACTGTATACACCATGAGTTTGAAAATTAAACAGAAGATGAATCACACAACCTTTCATTCAATTTTCTGATGCAACAAGAGATGGAATCACACGCATCCCTTGTATACACCATGGTTTCATCACGAAA
This sequence comes from Stylosanthes scabra, assembly GCA_036250425.1. Lineage (NCBI taxonomy): Eukaryota > Viridiplantae > Streptophyta > Magnoliopsida > Fabales > Fabaceae > Stylosanthes > Stylosanthes scabra. The sequence continues at coordinate 31,567 of JASCZI010271998.1, forward strand.
CCAACAAGTGGTATCACACCACCTAAAAGTCTAACTCCATTGGTTTGACGACTACAATAGTTTATGAGGTATTTATAGACCTCTTATTACAAACCCTAATTACAAAATACATTAAATTCAAAATCAAATCAAATATTCTAAAATATAAACTAATAAAAGCTAAATAAATTCGTAATCTCTTCATATCAGAAGAATTGATGCACGTATCATTCTCCCGCTCTTTAAAAAAGATTCGTCCTCGAATCTGGTTATTGAAAGAGATAATATCTGAAAAAAAAATAAATACAAAAAAGAAGAAGATATACTATTTTTTTTGTTTTGCTTTTTTTCTCTCCCTTTCTTTTTTGAGGATCTGAAACCCGAAATCTGATACCAAATGATAAGAAATAAGTAGAAGAATGATAAAGAAAAGACATTTTATTGAAATGGAAGAAATACATATAACAAAACTGAAAAGGGATAGATAGAAAATTGAACAGAAGCGAATCACTCTGCCTTCTATACAATTTCTCGATGGAACAGTTAAGGATATGACACACCTCGACTGTATACACCATGAGTTTAAAAATTAAATAGAAGATGAATCACACAATCTTCCATTCAATTTTCTGATGCAACAAGAGATGGAATCACACGCATCCCTTGTATACACCATGGTTTCATCACGAAACCAACAAGTGGTATCACACCACCTAAAAGTCTAACTCCATTGGTTTGACGACTACAATAGTTTATGAGGTATTTATAGACCTCTTATTACAAACCCTAATTACAAAATACATTAAATTCAAAATCAAATCAAATATTCTAAAATATAAACTAATAAAAGTTAAATAAATTTGTAATCTCTTCATATCAGAAGCATTGATGCATGTATCATTCTCCCACTCTTCAAAAAAGATTTGTCCTCGAATCTGGTTATTGAAAGAGATAATATCTGCAAAAAAATAAATACAAAAAAGAAGAAGATATACTATTTTTTTTGTTTTCCTTTTTTTTTCTCTGCCTCTCCTTTTTTTTCTTCAAAGCATAGGATCTGAAACCCGAAATCTGATACCAAATGATAAGAAATAAGGAGAAAAATGATAAAGAAAAGACATTTTATTGAAATGGAAGAAATACATAAAACAAAATTGAAAAGGGATAGATAGAAAATTGAACAGAAGCGAATCACTCTGCCTTCTATACAATTTCTCGATGCAACAGTTAAGGATATGACACACCTCGACTGTATACACCATGAGTTTGAAAATTAAACAGAAGGAAGGTGAATCACACAACCTTCCATTCAATTTTCTGATGCAACAAGAGATGGAATCACACGCATCCCTTGTATACACCATGGTTTCATCACGAAACCAACAAGTGGTATCACGCCACTAAAAGTCTGACTCCATTGGTTTCACAACTACAATGGTTTATGAGGTATTTATACACCTCTTATTACAAATCCTAATTGCAAAATACATTAAATTCAAAATACAAAATCAAATCAAAATTCTAAAAATATAAACTAATAAAAGCTAAATAAATTCTCAATCTCTTCATATCTGGGAATTAATGCACGTATCATCTAGACTAATCCATTACGCCATATCGAATGCTTCTTTCAGAGGGTTTGACGTGGCCATATCCCCTTCTACATATATGCCGTCATCAAGATTCGAATTCGGGACTAAACACTTAAGCAATTCAAGCCACTTACTATTTGTGCTAGGGAATGTGGTTGTAAGTGATTAGTTTTGATCATTCAAATTTAAAATATCCTTAAATTAACACTGAGTTTGAAAAACTTAATAAATAATATAAAAAAAAGCAAATGATGCCTTAAAAAAAAGGCGCAGGTTGCGTAAAACAAAAAGTGTATAATCACTTATTGAGAATTACTTAAAAAATAAAAGATAAATCATAAATATGTATATATCCAGAATCACTCGAACGCGTTAAAATGTGATCTTGAGAGCCCGAATAATCATAAAACTTCTTTCAAATATAAAATGAGAATACTAACTCAAACAAAATAAAAAGAGTGTGTGATTAAAATTGTTGGGGAGAGCTGCAGAGGAATCCGAAAGTAGAGAGTATATATACACAAGTTGCTGTCTCAAATTGCCATTGATCTCCTTATTCTTCTTCCATAAAAAAGGCACTGTGTATATCCACGATTTTTATAGTTGCAAGCTATTTTTAACAGTATGTCCCGTGTATGCCAATCAAATTCTCCGTGTTTGTCAACTTTTTTTCTAACTGGCCAAAAATATCACATACTGCTTTTCTTTTTAGCATGTTCATTGAATCTATACAGTAAAATAAAACACACTCAATGACAATATACAAACATATCTTTCCAATATTAAAAATAATTTTCGGAAGATATTAAAGTATTTGTTTCTTTATTTTTAAAAAATGAAAATGCTAAGCCGTCAAATATTAAGTAATGGTTATTTTACTCAAGTATTTTTTGTTTTGAAAACTTATTTCTTAAATACCTTTGTTTTTAAATAATTGACACAACTGACCTCATTTGGCAAAGAATTTAGCGTTTTTTAACAAAGAGGCGTATTTCGCAAAGTCGTTTCTCCCCTGAATTGCGCGTTTACTAATGGTGTTATCTCATACGGAGACTCTAGCTGCTTCCACGTCCAGTACATTCCGCTAAACGCAAAGGCGCTTTCGAATCAGCAACTAAAACAAAATCAGCTACCACCTTAGTCAAACGAAACAACTGGGACAATTATTTAAAAATAAGAGTATTTGAGGTATAAGTTTTTAAAATAAGAATACTTAAATAAAATAGTCTTACCCCTAAGTGTTTGTTTGTTTATTATTCTTTATTATTACAAATGACAACAAGAGGGAAAACCCAAACCCAAGACAGAGCCACGTATACAAGGGCTCATATCACACAACAAATTATGAAATTACAAAAACAACCACCCGAACATAATATATAATTTTTTTTTATTGTTTTACATCAATCATAGAAATATATAAAAGCAACTCTTTGTTTTTCTTTTGTAAACACTCTTAATTAATTAATTAATTAAGCGTTAGCCAAAATATAAGCCTCAATGCTCTTGAAGATTCCAACGCTCTTTTGCTTGACATCTTGCTGAATTTGTTCAGTGAGAGGTGCATCACCTTTGGTGTGGAATGTAACATTGATCTTCACCTTGGATCCACCATCAGCAGCAGCTTCAAGCTTAGTCTTGAATGAGACTTTCTCTAAGCTGTCTTGGAACCCTGTTCCTCCGATTATGCTGTACTCATATGTATAACTTGACTCATCAATTGCATCAACCTTGTTTAGCACATAAGATGATTTTCCATCTGATCAACAATAATTAATTAGTTCATAATTAACAATCAAAACTAGCTTCACTTAATTATATGCGTTATTTAATTAATACGAGGGCGAGGTATATAAATAGTTATGTTTCTAAATAAGTATCAAGGTAAAATCTGAGGTGAAAAAATATAATTATTATATAGAATAGCAGTAAGAGAACCTTCAACGACGGTTATCTTTTTAACGGTTCCAGGGCCACCATTTCCTTCAACAATCTCAATACTCTGGATAACCGGAATGACCTTTGGGGTGATCTCATCGCTGTCGTGCACGGTAGCTTTGAATAGCTTTGCTGGTGGCACCGGTGAGGCTGCCTCCTCTTCAAAACTGTGAACACCCATTATAAGTAATTTGTGAGTATATTAGAGTGAGTTAATTGGTTTTAGTGTGGGTGGGTGCGATTTGTAGCAAAGAAAGAGGTTCTATTTATAGTGTCTCTATATCACTTAGCTTAGCTTAAGAGAATCAATTAAGTTCACTCTGGTGGCTATTAATTATGTATCAAAAGTTTAATTTATTGGGTGGTCAAATCTTATTTGGGCAATCCATGGTTGGATAGTCAAAGTATACACCAGTTTATTTCAAAATTCAAATTTGTCTACAAAAAATAATAATAATAAGCAATAAGGCTTCTAGATGATGCATGATGTGTTGACAAGTATATACTCAGCAGGCTCAAGTGAATGAAGTTCACATTAAAGAGTAATTGTAAAACAATATGGAATTTGAGGGTGATATTAAAAGATATTGATTATATTTTTTTTTGTTCAAAACGATTGCTCCTCTTTTAAACATTTTTCTTTTGGAAAAAAAGTAATTTGTAGTAACTTTTAAACAATTAAATAAGTCATCATTTAAAAACTCAATTAATATAATAAATAAATAATCAACTCAACTACTCAAGTAGCGCGTATGAAAAAATTATCCATCACGTGAATCTATCTGTATTCTCTTCACCCTCATGAAAAAATTAAAAATATGGCTTAGAGAAAAAAGATGTTCTGACTTTTGAATGATATTAGCCATTGTGCATTAGGATGCAAAATTTCAAGATGGGTAAATGGTATATTGAGTCATTGACTCAAAATAAAGAAGGTAAACTTGGGTTGTAGATTTTTTGTAAACTCTCAAGTATAATGTAGTATAATGTCCACGATATCTTTTCTAATTGAATCTTCACATATATATTAATTAATATATATCTCAATGGTAATAAAAGTTGAAATATCATGTGTCAAGCAAACAAAGTGGCATATTTGAAACTCTTCCTAAATTATAAGCTCCAGCCTCTAAAAATCACTTGAAAGCAACAAAAAATACGATGCTTCCAGAGGTTGAAGAGAATTGGTTATGTACACAGTAGAGAGAGACTCGCATCCATCTCTAAAAAAAGCCAGGCAAGAAAAGTTGAAATGTCGACAGCCATTAACATGCAATGTCTTCAAATTATTACAGTAAAACCCCACTGCTTTCCATCCAGGTATCGACACTCCATGGCACAAGGCTAAGTTCCATTCCTCGACTAGTTTGCATCCCTTGGCAATCGCTATCACAGTAGGATCATTAACAGTTTTGCACAACCGGAAGTTAAGAATCTTAATGGTTGAGCAAAATGCTATTCCAGAAAAGGGATTTGAATAGGATTATAAAACACTTAAGCCTGCATCATTTAACCATCTGCAACCGGATAAGTGTTGGGTTTGATTGAAAATAGTGTGTATTGAAAGTACTACATCGCTTGATGTAAGAAGTGTGGGTGGACCTTTATGTTATAAATAAGGGCTTTAGTTGAGAGTTTTAATTGTACCAAATCAATACACATTGTATGACTTTTAAATTTCTTCTTCTACTTTAGAGTTTTCTCTTGTAAGAGTGTAGAGGGTGTAGTCATTGTAACAGCGTGGGGTGCTTGGTGCCGGAGTAGAAAATATTATGATGTATGGTGCCGGAGTAGAAAATATTATGATGTATGGCGTAATCCTTGTTCCATAATATTTTCTTGGTTGTCGTTTGGCAACGGCCGTGGTTTTTTCCTTGTTTTTGAGTTTCCACGTTAATTCTCTTGTGTTGTGATTGTGTCATTGTTCTTTCCTTCTTCTCTATTTTAATTCTCTATGGGGCATGGTCGCGATGCCCAACAATAAGCCATATAGATTCAAATTGCAACGATTGGAGGTTGGAATCACGAAGATAGAGGCATTTACGGCGAATAATTCTCGATCAGTCCGACTATTTAATCCATGGAATATAATTGTAAGGCAATCATCAGGAAGGTGCATGATTGAAGTCTCATTATTTGTAGAAAGATCTCCCATCAAGACTGTTCCTAACAAGGTACTGATGATCTAATAATCCTTATGGTGAATTTTCTGTGAGCCACAACAAAATTTCAACATGGAAAAAATTAATCATGAAAGATAAGAGCACAATAACATGTTCAGTTACACTATGAAAATGCTTTGTCAATAGATTTGTGCTTCTACATTCTCTGTAATAACTCCCAAAAAGAAATTAATTAAAGAATTGAATTTGTGTATTTTTCTTAATGGCAAACATGAGAGAAGCCACTATTACCAGTAAATCCCTGCCACGGAAAAATAAATATTTAAGACACTGAATCAGGAATGGATTTACCAAAAATAATTATAGGGAAATCAATGACGAACTAAATTACAGTTGAATTGAGTTATCAACCAATCAAAATTAAGAGCAGAACCAGAATGAGACGAAATACATAGAACAGAAAATAAGAATAAAAACATGGGAGCAGGTAGGGAGGGAAGAGCAGACCAGGAAAGAAGAAAGCGAGAGCAGCAGGGAACAACGAAAGTGCGGTGATTTGATGCGGTATTTATACACCTCTTACTATAAATTCTAATTACAAAATACATTAAATTCAAAATACAAAATCAAATCAAATATTTAAAAAATATAAAACAATAAAAACTAAATAAATTTACAATCTCTTCGTATCTAGAGAATTGATGCACGTATTGGTTGGGCTTAGTTTTTAAGTAAAATCTTGGACCATTTACTTAACCAAGTTGTTGCCTGCAGATAACACAACGTGGAAGTAGTGGTATTAGAATTCCATATGGATCACATTAGTGTGTGAATGTGGATGGAGAACCTCTAAGACGAAATATCAAGTTTGTCCTTATATTTATTAACATAACATCTTTTACTAAAATTACTCTAGTGTATTTTTTTTTTGGTGTTATTATTATTATTCTCTTATTATTATTATTATTATTATTATTATTATTATTATTATTATTTATAATACCCTTGTCCAGCAGTGCTATGTGCTAACATGAAAACATCAAGTTAGCAATGGAATACGAAAGGATAAAGGGTTGGTCCCTACCATCCACCGCATAAAATTTGTTCTATCTACCATGACTATGAGAAAAAAAATTTTATTTTAAATATAGCATTCAAATGTTATAAATTAAAACTGGTGTTAACGCGGGAGCAAGTAGGGTTATTAAGACAGTTCGTGTTTGTTTCTTTATTTTTAAAAAATGAAAATGCTAAGCATTCAAATATTAAGCAAGTGTTTGTTTCTTTATTATTACAAATGAAAACAAGAAGGCAAACCCAACCAACCCCAAGACAGAGCCACATATACAAGGGCTCATATCACACAACAAATTATGAAATTACAAAACAACAACCCAAACATAATATATAAAAGCAACTCTTTGTTTTTCTTTTGTGAACACTCTTAATTAATTAATTAAGCGTTAGCCAAAATATAACCCTCAATGCTCTTAAAGATTCCAACACTCTTCTGCTTGACATCTTGCTGGATTTGTTCAGTGAGAGGATCATCACCTTTGGTGTGGAACGTAACATTGATCTTCACCTTGGATCCA
>JASCZI010271998.1:46940-89547 GCA_036250425.1 Stylosanthes scabra
ATCAACCTTGTTTAGCACATAAGATGATTTTCCATCTGATCAACAATAATTAACACAAGTAGTGTGAGTTATATAAATACAAGATAGAGGTATATAAATAGTTATATTTCTAAATTTCTAAAGAGTAATGTTAGGGAACTAACGGTAGGGAGTCCATAGGGAGCTCATGAGTGTATTTAAGGAAATAATAGGTGATTAAAGAAGAAAGAGAAAAGAAGAAAAAAGCTTATTGGTCACTTATTGGCTAACAAACTATAAGTTACCTAAACTTTCTCATTCCTAAATAAGTATGAAGGTAAAATATGAGATAAAATTGTTTGGTTCGTTATAGATAGAATAATAGTAACCGAACCTTCAACGGCGGTTATCTTCTTAACGGTTCCTGGACCACCGTTTCCTTCAACAATCTCAATACTCTGGATAACTGGAATGACCTTTGGGGTGATCTCATCGCTGTCGTGCACAGTAGCTTTGAATAGTTTAGCTGGTGGCACCGGCGAGACAGCCTCCTCGTCAAAACTGTGAACACCCATGGTTAGTGAGGGAGTGAAAGAGTGAGAGTGGTGAGTGAGTTAATTGGTTTTAGAAGTGTGGGTGGATGCGATTTGTAGCAAAGCGAGAGCTTCTATTTATAGAGGCTCTATATCATCACTTAGCTTAGCTTAGCTTAAGAGAATTAATTAAGTTCATTAATTAAGGATTGGATTAATAAGGCGTGGCAACTATGTCATGAAAATATTTATTTATTGGGTGGTCAAATATTATTTGGCAATGTATCTGGGCAATGTATGGTTGGATAGGGGAATGCATGACCCAAGAATTAGTCAAAGAATATACACCGATTTATTTTAAAATTCAAATTTGTCTTAAAAAAAATAAAAAATAAGCAATAAGGCTTCTAGATGATGTGTGATGTGCTGAGAAGTGTTCAGCAGCCTCAAATTAATGTTCACATTATTAAAGAGTAATTGGTAAAAATAAAAATATGGAATTCAGGGTGATACTAAAAAATATGGATTGATTTTTTTTTTGGGTCCAGAAATGATTGCTCTTCTTTTAAACATTTTTTTTTTTGGAAAAAACAATCTCTAGCAGTTTTTTTTAAATACTATGAATTTTTTATACATAGAATTTATCTGTCGGAAAAAAAAAGATGATCGCTTATCTTTTAAAAAGCTAAGGTTAGTTGTTTGTCTATCAATCTTAATTAATTGGGGTGGGAGATTAGATAAAGACCAAAACAAATTAACATTACTTAAAATAATATTTTGAAATTAAATTCCATGATACAATTCGGAGTCTTTGATTATTTGATATTATCATAATCAAATGGCTGTTGAACCGGCAAATTAAAAACACGTTCATAATTCATTTAAGTTTGTATTCTCTCATTGATACTATATCAATAGACTAGTAATTATATTTGGATGTAAATTATATTGAATTATAAATGCACAGAATTTTAAAATAATAATTATCTTAGAATATATAAAAACTGTCTCATTTGTCGTTCTCACTTTTTCCCCAAATATTTAATTTCCTTGACTTAAGTATGCACTAATGTTGGTTGATGACAAAAGACATTCAACTATTTAATTTGAAGTTGTAAAAAAAGTAGTACTATATATTTATTGTCTATATCGTAATATCGTAATAATACTAATACCACGCAAACTAATTTTAATACATTGAAAGTCAATTATAATAATTAGTACGTCCCCGTCAATGCGTCGTATTCATGTATATATTATGAATTAATTTGACTAAATACTTATCAAACTACAAATATACATTATACAATGTCATGTTAGGATTAATTTGATTAAAGAATGTATACTAAAATTATATATTTCAAATATCTGTATTTTTTTTCTGACAATCCAAAAAATAAGGCTCAATTTGGATGTCGTGGGTTTTAAAAACTACTGAACTCTTCAGACTCTTAATTAAAAACTGCTCTCATGAAATCACAGTATAATTATTTTATAGTTGCTCTTAAAATATTAAATTACTAGAATGTTTTTCATTATGTCTTGTATTAATATAAAATTGAATTCAATTCAATTAATTGAGATTAAATTTGATTTTTTTATTAAATTTAAAAATAATTTATTATTTTACATTTTAAGAAATCAGAACCAATTTTAAAAAATTATTTTTACAAACTCTCAAAAAGTCAGAAATAAAATTTATTAAAATTTTAAATTACTAAACACAAAAAGATAATTCTTATTTTATAAAAAGTTAAAAACAGATATACTCGATAAAAAAATTCACCAAATCTACCCTAAACTTTAGTAAGATTTAGCACAAGTTAAGATATTTCTATGGTATCTTATTAGGTTTATCTCTTATTCATTTGGAATACTCAGAAGATATTAGAGAAGGAGTGAAGATTTGTGTTGATTAAGCTTATTAGAAGATTTTTTGCTGATTAATCTGGTGCATCTGGGACAATGGAAGCTGATTTCAAGATAATTTAGAATCAATCTAATGATTTTTCTACAATGATTCTCTCTCAAATTACTGAGCCAGAGGGCACCAACCTTCAATTAGTGTTCAAAATGACATGAGATAGAGTATTTTGCAGGAATTGTTAGGGTTTGGAGAGACCCCTGACCATCCATAAATTGAAAAGGATCTATATATGTTTTATCTGTGAAACCAATAATCAATCTCAAATGGTGGAATTTAAATTGAGATCTTGTGATTTCTACATAATCTTACGGGTATTATGATCTACGAAAAAAATATCCACGACTCTCTTTCATGCGCCAACATATCTTCGAAGCCGCATCTTCTCCAAATGCTTTTTGCTTCCGTCGTTGAGATCAACCTTGAGTTTCAAAAATACCACATTTTCTTGTTTTTCTTTTAGTATTTTTCTCTCTAAGTTTATTTGATATTTACATTTTTAATTCCTGCGGATTCCACTTTCTCTTGCTTTTGGTTGTCCAAGTTGGACCCAACTCATATGTATTCATTTTTTCTATTCAGTGAAATGAAATACAACTGCCTTTGATAAAAGAAAAAAAGATATTAGGCGAGCATTTGCTTGTTTATTTCTTTTTTTTAGCTATATTTTATTGATATGGTCTTTTTTTAATGAGTTATGCTATTTGCACACCAAAATTAGCCACTAAAATCAACCACCATGTATTTATACATGAATACATGTCTAGTTTTATTATTTTTAATGTGTATTTTGTAAAACTACACATGTATTCATGTATAAATACATGGTTGCTGATTTTAGTGGCTGATTTTGGTGTGTAAATAGAATTGTTGTTTTTTAATTATATTTTCTTCTCAAGAAAGTCGAGAATTTTAACTTATTATGAAAAAGAAAAAGTATAGCTAACTAATAATTTTTTAACCAACAAATTAGCCAATGGAAAATAAGACATCCGAAACAACTGATTATAGAACATCCACAATGGAAACTATAGAACATCCGAAATTTAAAGCAACATTAATCAACTTTATATGTTTTTAGAAACAGAACACCAAAACTTAAAAACAAAACATTTAAAACATAAAGAAATAGAACATCCAATTTAAGTTGTTGGCTGATGTTGGCTGAATTTTTATTGATTACCTAGCATGGTTGATTTTTTTAACCAACAATTAGTCAACAAACGATCTAAAAAAATAATTACATAAACAATCTTTATTTCTTTCAGCTAGATGAAATTAATGGAGGACTTAATTATACTATTTCTTTAAAGATAGAGAATCGCTAAATATTTCATAAATACCGACCACATATTTGTATAATTTAAAAAATGTTAGGGACATAAATATCATTCTCTCAATAAGTGAGCGAGATCTTAGTTTTTTTTTTTTTTTCACACACCCAACTTTCCACTACTCAACCACTGCTGAATCTATTTTGCAAAGCCTAGAAGATAACCATTTTAAATTATGACCTTGCATTTAATGCCGGTCTCGAACCCGAGTCTTCGGGCTAGGAGACCATGCTCCTTGCCACCCAGGCTACACGGGAGACGGAGATGTTGGTTATTATGGCAAGAAGAGGAAAGTGCCTCTTAGAAAGTCACAGTTTGAATCTCTGCTATATATGGCTGAGAATATAGTGTGTTGTCATTGGGTGTTTTGTGTTGTAATGAAAGAAGAAAAAAAAATTAATAAAGTAGTACACAATAAAAGCACAAAACAATTTGATGAATCAAAGTTGAGAGCTTATTACAAGTGACAACAAGGAAAAACCCAACCCCAACACAGAGCCACATATACAAGGGCTCATATAACACAACAAATTACAGAACAACCACCCGAACATAATATATAGACTCTTCTTTTATTATTGTTTAGATCAATCATAGAAATTTATAAAAGCAACTCTTTTTTTTTCTCTTTTGTAAACACTCTTTAATTAATTAATTAATTAAGCGTTAGCCAAAATATAACCCTCAATGCTCTTGAAGATTCCAACGCTCTTTTGCTTGACATCTTGCTGAATTTGTTCAGTGAGAGGAGCATCACCTTTGGTGTGGAATGTAACATTGATCTTCACCTTGGATCCACCATCAGCAGCAGCTTCAAGCTTAGTCTTGAATGAGACTTTCTCTAAGCTGTCTTGGAACCCTGTTCCTCCAATTATGCTGTACTCATATGTATAACTTGCCTCATCAATTGCGTCAACCTTGTTTAGCACGTACGAGGATTTCCCATCTGATGATGGTCATCATTAATAATTAAGTAGTTCATAATTAACAATCAAACTACCACAGAGAATAGGAAATACCACGTGAGCTATAATTTATCAGCTGACAGAAGTGTTAGTTATTAGTAGATAATTAAATTAACAATAATACTACATGTAAATACATGAAACACATAAATTTTTTTCACTTTCATCCACTATTAAAATTAGTATGTGTTTTTTTTTTGGTGTCTAAAATTAATATGTGTTTGTGTGTTCATGTATATTTATTATTAAACTAATACAAGAATGAGGTATATAAATAGTTATATTTCTAAATAAGTACGAAGGTAAAATATGAGGTAAAAAATTATTAGATTTTAGACAAAGAGTATGCATGTTATTATATAATAGTAATTGTACCTTCAACGGCGGTTATCTTTTTAACGGTTCCTGGACCACCGTTTCCTTCAACAATCTCAATACTCTGGATAACCGGAATGACCTTTGGAGTGATCTCATCGCTGTCGTGCACGGTAGCTTTGAATAGCTTTGCTGGTGGCACCGGTGAGGCTGCCTCCTCTTCAAAACTGTGAACACCCATTATAATAAGAAATAAGTGAGTGAGAGAGTGGTGAGTAAGTGAGTATATTATTATAGTGAGTTAATTGGTTTTAGTGTGGGAGGATGCTATTTGTAGCAAAGGGAGAGGTGCTATTTATAGAGGCTCTGTATCACTTAGCTTAGCTTAAGAGAATTAATTAAAGTTCACTAAGGTGGATTAATAAGGTGGCAGTTATGTCATCAAGTTTAATTTATTGGATGGTCAATTCGAGTTGGCAATGTATTTGGTCATTGTATGGTTAGATAGGGGAATGCATGACCCAAGAATCAGTCAAAGTATACACCGATTTATTTTAGAATTCAAATTTGTCCAAATAATAATAATAATAATAATAATAATAATAATATGCAATAAGGCTTCTAGATGATGTATGATGTGTTGACTAGTGTTCAGCAGGATCAAATTAATGAAGTTCACACATTAAAGAGTAATTGGTAAAAACATATGGATGATTTTTTTTTTCAGAAATGATTGCTCCTCTTTTAAACATATTTTTTTTTAAAAAAAAAAAAAAAGAATAAATTCTAGTAAATTTTCTAGATAGTAGATACATCATGAGTTTTTTTCAAAATTGATCGCTCCTCTTTCAAAAAAGCTAAGGTTAGTTGCTAGTCTATCAATCTTAATTAACTCTTATTATTTATTAATTAATTGGGGGTGGGGAGTGGAGAGATTGGATCAAAGACCAAAACAAATCATTACTTAAATGAATATTTTGAAATTAAATTCCAAGATACAATTTGGAGTCTTTATTTGATATTATCACAATCAAATGGTAGTTGAACCGGCAAAAACACTTCCATAATTCATTTAAGTTTGTATTCTCTCATTTGAAGATACATGTTACTCTGATAATTAAATCGGGACTATTATATTTGGATGTGAATTATATATATTGAATCATAAATGCACAAATTTTTAAAACAATAATTATTTCAGAATAAAAAAATGCCTCATTTGTCGTTCTCAAATATTTAATTTGCTAGACTACTTAAATATGTACCAATGTTAGTTGATGACAAAAGACATTCAACTATTTAATTTGAAGTTGTGAAAAAAAAGTGGTCCTATATATTTGCTGTCTATATCGTAATGTAATACTAATACCACACAACTTAATTTTAACGAATAATTTTATTTACACGTTAAAATCAACTATTATTAAAATAAAAATTAATATATGTATACTATTATGCATATCCCTACATATTGTTTAATAACACGAAAAAATTATAAATATTAGCACAAATATATGTTAATAATATTTATATTTTTCGTATTGTTAAATAGTGTATACAGATGTATATAATAATACATGTAGTATTACCGTTAAAATAAATCATCATGTATTAATATATATATATATATATATATAAATTTAATTTATTTTTAATATGTATTTTATATTTCATTATATATCAGCGTAGTGAAAGTCGAGAATTTTAACCTGTTATGAAAAAATATAATTTGTACTAAATCTCATTAAATCACATATTGTATGCAAACTATAAATTCGTATAACATAAATTATATTATTACAATTTAAACAAGTTAAGTTAATTACCAAAAAACTTAACTTATCCTACTAAATCATACAAGAAATAGGTTTGATAATTATTACAAGGTGACATGCATGTGGAGGAGGGATAAGAATGTTTGACTAGCTTATGAACCTAAAGGAGTGATCATTGTTGCCGTAATTTTCTATTTAATCTTAATTGCCGTAATTTTCATATTTACTGACATTTTTGTTTTAGATGTACCAGTTGGTTGTTGAGAAACAGATTAGTAGAATAAGCAGCTAGAGAAGTTAATAATAAAGGAAAAAGGACATTTATGTCGATAATTTTTTTAAATCCTATAAATATATTCCTGATTTGATTGCATTATTTTTTCGAAGATGAAGGACGGTTAAGTATTTAATAAATATCAAATATATATTTATACAATTTTAAAAAAATTAAGAGTATATATGTCATTTTCTCAGTAGGTGACAGAGAGAGACGTCTTGGTTCATATGATAAGAAGAGTGTTAGAGTATATCAGTATCAATTAGTATCATAGATTTATTAGATTTATATTACTCATAATTATAATATATTAGGTTATTATTATTGTGATTGTAAGAGATGTGAAGACAGAACTCTCATGGAAAGATTAACGAAAAACTGACAAACCAAAAAGATGATCAGAAAAGGGAGAAAAGTAGTAACGGTGGAGTTAGAACAAGGTGAAGAAAGTGATAGCATCAGTGGTGATGATGGCATTTCACGAAGGATGCCATTGCATAATCTCCATTGAAAAAAAAAAAAATTGAAAAGAAGGTGCCTCTTATGAAGTCACATTGTGAATCTGAGCTATGGCTGAGGATGTAGTGTGTGTGTGACTGAATGTGCTGTAACAGGGGAAAAAAAACAAAAACAAAGTAGCACTCGATAAAAGCACAATACAATTTGATGAATCAAGGTGGAGAGCTTATTACAAGTGACAACAAGGAAAACCCAACCCCAACACAGAGCCACATATACAAGGGCTCATGACACACCAAATTACAGAACAACCACCCAACCATAATATATAAACTCTTTATTTTTTAATTATTGTATACATCAATCATCAATCATCAATCATACAAGTAAAAGCAGCTCTTTTCCTTTTGTAAACACTACTTAAGGGTTAGCCAAAATATAACCCTCAATGCCCTTGAAGATTCCAACACTCTTTTGCTTGACATCTTGCTGAATTTGTTCAGTGAGAGGAGCATCACCTTTGGTGTGGAATGTAACATTGATCTTCACCTTGGATCCACCATCAGCGGCAGCTTCAAGCTTAGTCTTGAATGAGACTTTCTCTAAGCTGTCTTGGAACCCTGTTCCTCCAATTATGCTGTACTCATATGTATAACTTGCCTCATCAATTGCATCAACCTTGTTTAGCACGTACGAGGATTTTCCATCTGATCAATAATAATTTACCCAAGTATTAGTTATTGATAGGTAATTAAATTGATACGAGACATATAAATAATTATATTTCTAATAAATAAATATCGAAGGTAAAATATGACATGAAAAATTGTTAGGTTATAAATAGAAAGTATGCATGTTATTATTATATAGAATAGGAAGTGTTTTATGTGTGTTTAGAAACTCAATGTGTTTCTGCTGTTAAAAAATATAAGAACACCTTATTCATAAGAAAACTAATAAGAAAACTAAAAACGCTCCATAAAAAAAATTAATAATCGAACCTTCGACGGCAGTTATCTTTTTTACGGTTCCAGATCCACCGTTTTCTTCAACAATCTCAACGCTCTGGATAACCGGAATGACCTTTGGGATGATCTCATCGCTGTCATACACCGTGGCTTTGAATAGCTTTGCTGGTGACACCGGTGAGGCAGCCTCCTCTTCAAAACTGTGAACACCCATTATAATAAGTAATAAGTGAGTATATTATTATACTTAGTGAATTGGTTTTAGTGTGGGTGGATGCGATTTGTAGCAAAGGAAGAGGTTCTATTTATAGAGGCTCTATGTCACTTAGCTTAGCTTGAGAGAATTAATTAAGTTCACTAGAGTGGATTAATAATATGGCAATAATGTCATCAAAAGTTTTATTTATTGGGTGGGGTCAATTTTGTTTGGAAATGTATCGTTGGATAGGGGAATGCATGACCCAAGAATTAGTCAAGTATACACCAATTTATTTTAAAATTCAAATTTGTCTAAAAAAATATAATAATAATAATAATAATAATAATATATAAAATATAATAATAAGCAATAAGGCTTCTAGATGATGTATGATTTGTTAACAAGTGTTCAGCAGGCTCAAATTAATAAAGTTCACATTAAAGAGTAATTGGTAAAAAAATTATGGATTGATTTTTTTTCAGAAATAATTGCTCCTCTTTTAAACATTTTTTTTTCGAAATAAAAATTTCTGGTAATTTTTTTAAATACTACGAGTTTTTTATACATAAAATTTATTTGTCCATAAAAAATTGATCGCTCATCTTTTTAAAAAAGCTAAGGTTAGCTTAGTTGTAGTCTATCAATCTTAATTAATTCTTATTAATTAATTGGGGTGGGTAGATTCGACCAAAGACCAAAAACAAATTATCATTACTTAAATGAATATTTTGAAATTAAATTCCAAGATACAATTCGGTGTCTTTGATTATTTATGATATTATTATTATCCCAATCAAATTGCGGTTGAACCGGCAAAAACTAACACTTTCATAGTTCATTTAATTTTGTATTCTCTCATTTGAATATATATGTTACTCTCTGATAATTAAATCAGTAGTATATCAATCAATAACCTAGTAATTTTATTTAGATGTAAATTATATCGAAGAATAATGCTAAAGAATTAAAGAACCAATAGGGAGTCACTGAATATAATTAAGGAAATAGTGAGTGATAAAAGAGGAAAGAGAAAAAAAGAAAAAATGATATTAGCTTCCTATTGTCTCTAATATTGGCTATCAAGACTTTTTCTATATTGAATTATAAATGCACAATCTTTTAAAGAACAATATTACGAAATCAACGTTAAGAAATCACTAGAAAGCCAATAATTAAGTTATCATCCAAAATTTATATGAATTATCATCTGTAATCCATATATCAAAGATTAAGTTATCATCCAAAATTTATATAAGTTATCATCAATAGTATGTATTAGCTTCCTATTGGTCATAATATATTAACTCCCTAGCCTTTTCTTTTTTAAAATAACAATTATCTTAGAATAAAAATAAAAAAACTGTCTCATTTGTCGTTCTCACTTTTTCCCTAAACATTTAATTTCCTAGACTTAAGTATGTACTAATGTTAGTTGATGACAAAAGAAATTCAACTATTTAATTTGAAATTGTAAAAAAAAGTAGTACTATATATTTGTAGTCTACATCGTATTACTAATATACCACGCAACCTAATTTTAATATCTGAACCAACGTTAGGTAACTAATTAAGGAACTAATAATTAAGTTATCATCTAAAATTTATATGAGTTATTATTCGTAATCTATATATTAATAATTAAAATATCATCTAAATTTTATATAAATTATCATCTATAACTCATATTGGCTCCATATTAATCATAATATGTTGGTTCCTAATTTTTTCTTTTAATATATTGAAAGCCAGTTATGTACAATGTCATGTTATTAGGATTAATTTGACTAAAGAAAATGTATTAGCAACTAAAATTATATATTCCAAATATCTGCGTGCATCTTTTATTTACTGGCAATCAATGGAGGAGGGTTTTGAGTAAGATTCATCATAAGCTATGATATATATTAGGCAAGAGACCAATAAGGGATAAAATATATTGGCAAGTCCTCAAATGAAGATGTGAAAATCATCTTCATTTGAGAATTTAGTCTTTAAAGCTATACTTTAAAAAAAAAATAGCAACATTTTTGAAAAGATAACGCTTTTATATATACTAAAATCTAATCGTTCAATTTCTCATCTAATGATTAAAATGAAAAATCTTATATGAAGATAATTTTAGAATTTTGATGGTAGTATATGAGCTTATGATATAACCCTATCAATAATTTTAAGTGTATAACTATTGAAAAGGTAAGAATTTTATCGCATAAATTAATATTACAAAGTAAATTCTAACCAACCCCCTCTCTCTCTAGATGAGAAGATAAGTTACCTCTCTCACTTGATTTTTTTTCTCTAAGTTGAACGTCCTATGAAATACCACTGCTACGTCCTTCCAGTTATCGCCACGACTCCGTTATTATATTTATCTCAACTAATCATAAATTAATTATTATAAATGAGTCTTTGTATAATTTTTAAAAATGTACAATTTAAAGTACTGTTATATTTGCAAGCAGCAACGCGTGCTCAATCATCGCCACAACTCTATTTACTTTCACTTAGTCTCTTTTTTGGAGAGGATGGAGTCTCGACAGTTATTGGAGGATACCGCGACGGTGTTTCGGAGGGCGTCAAGCAAAACAAAAAAAAATAAAGTGAAAAGGAATAATTTAACATTAGTTTTCAACTATTTATAAAAAGAGGCATAGGATGTTTGGATTTTGCGTGAAAAGAGGAAAGGTGTGACAGGCTCTCACGAGGAGATTTGGAACAAAGTAGAGTGCTTGCTAAACGTAAATTAGCAGTAGAAGAAGCAGTGAACAAAGAAAGTAGTACCCAAGCAATAAAAGCACAAAACAATTTGATGAATCAAACTTGAGAAGCTTATTACAAGTGACAACAAGGCAAACCCCACCCCAAATTACAAAACAACCATCAAACATGATCAACTTTTTATTATTGTTTACATGTATCAAACAAAATAAAGCAACTCCTTTTCATTATTATTAATTTCAATTTTTCATATCTGAAGCATAGTAAATTCAAGGATTAGCCAAAATATAACCCTCAATGCCCTTGGAGATTCCAAGTCCCTTGTGCTTGACATCTTGTTTAACTGCTTCAGTGAGAGGTGCATCTCCTTTTGTGTAGAATGTAACAGTGAGCTTGACAATGGATCCACCATCAGCAGAACCCTCAAGCTTTGTCTTGAATGAAACTTTCTCTAAGCTCTCATCGAACCCTGTTCCTCCATATATGGTGTAGTCATATACATAGCTAGCCTCATCAATTGCATCAATCTTGTGTAGCACATATGAGCTTTTCCCATCTGATCAATATATAATTCATTATTAACAATCAAAATTACTACTACTTTTTCTTAATTATATGTATTTAGTTAAAAACAATGTATTATGCATTTATGTTAAGTTGTTAATAGTAGTGTTAATTAGTTATTAGTAAGTGCAAAATTTTATGTTATAGATAGAGAATGAATATCCATGTTATCATCAAGGTTGTAAGAATTGAATCCGTCAATAAACTAACTGAATAACTAATTTAATAGTTTAATGACTAATCAAATTTAAATTACAATTGGACCAATTTGCTTAAATATATAAATTTAATAATTTATATAATAATAAAATTAAAAATTTTACAATCAACATAATAATTTGTTTATATTTTATTATTAAAACTTAAATTCATAATATTCCTCCTTCAAAATAAACAAAAAAGCAATTTTTTCAGAAAATAAAAAGTAAAAAATCGATTTTTCTCTAAAAAATATCAAACTAGCTTATCTAGTTTATCGATTAACAATAAGTTAACCATTTTTACAAACTGTTTTTTAATAAAACTAAAATAAGGTAGAGAATTAGTTCTCGATTGTACTGGTTGCCCGTCTGGTTCGATTTATTTTAATAATTATGGTTATTTATACAATCATAATCATGCTACACGTAAACTTCTTTTCTCAAATCAAGCAAATTTTGTCCACTCTCACTCCACACGCACGAAGCACGAACAGAATATTACTACTAGAACGAATAAAAAATTTAAAAGCAAACGAACATGTTTTAAAACTTATTCATGTCAACTATAAAAACATATTCGTTGTACATATAAATTTCTATTCGTTTTTAGTGAACAGTGGGCGCATGAACAATAACAACTTGATTAGACTTGGTTTGAAAAAATAAATATACGTCTAAAATTATTCTTATTCATATGGAATAGTAATAAGTAATAGCCAAACCTTCAACAGCAGTAACCTTCTTAATGGTTCCAGGGCCACCGTTTCCTCCAACGATCTCAATACTCTGAATAGCCGGAATGACCTTTGGGGTGATCTCATCGCCGTCTATCACGGTGGCTTTGTATAGTTTTGCTGGTGGCACCGGTGAGGTAACCTCCTCTTCAAAACTGTGAACACCCATTATGTGTTTAAGTGAATGAATATATAATGAGTATTATAGTTAGTTAATTGGTAATGTGGGTGATGCACTTTGTAGCAAAGGGAGAGATGCTATTTATAGAGGCTCATTAGCACTGCTTAGCTTAGCTTAATAGAATTAATTAAGTTCAAAATAAGCTAGTTGATGGATTAATAAGGTGGATTATTATGTCATCAAGTTAGTTTAATTAATTTGGTCAATTCTATTGGCTATGGTTAGCGGGATAAGGGAAAACAAGACCTCAGAATTAGTCATGGTAGACGTGGGTTTATAAAATTTGTCTTAAAAAATAAGCAATAATAAGGCTTCTAGATTGATAGGTACCAGAGATGAAAGGTGAGAATAGTTTGTGAACAAAGAATGTTGCAGAATTGAAGAGAAACAGAGCCAGTAAGTATATTGAATTGTAGTAAAACACACCCTAACCAATAAGGGCTCTAACATAATAACTAACCTATCGGTATGCCGCGAAAACTACGATAATACTAATATTTCACCGTTTTTAGCCATTAACCTTGGTTGATTTTAATTATAAAATAATATATGATTAAAATTAATGCTTAAAAGCGCTGGAATACCAATATGCCACAGTTTTTGTGGCATACCGGATCTTCCTATCAGTTATTTCCTATTCCTATCAGATATTTCCTAAACCAGAGTTGGTAACTAACTCTGTTAGTTGCTAAGAGTGTACTTCTAGTTAGATGATGATATATGATGTGTTGTAATTGAATGACAAGTTTTCATGGCTCAAGTTAATGAAATTCACACTTGATTAAGATTTTTTTTTTTTTAATTTCCGATCACACTACCTCTGATAAATTTGAATAATCTTAAATACAGAAATTTCCACTTCTCATTAGAAATTCCCACTTCTCATATTTTCTATTTTAAAAAATATATATATAAAATAATTTCTAGTAATTTTTCAACATACTATGAGTTTTTTATGCATAAAATTTATTTGTCCAAAAAAAAAAAACTCTCCTCTTTCAAAAAAGGCTAAGGTTAGTTGTTACTTGTTTGTCAATCAATCTTAATTCTTATTAATTAATTATTTGGGGTGGGGGAGATTCCATCCAAGACTAAAATAAATTAACATTACTTCTTTTTATAATTATAAATTAAATTAACATTACTTAAAGTAATATTTTGAAATTCCAATATACAATTCAAAGTCTTTGATCCATACTATTAAAGAAAACAAATACAATTTCGTGCAGGAATAATTTGAATAAAGAAAATGTATTAGCAACTAAAATTATATATTAGGATAAATATCTGCATATTTTATTTACTGACAATTCCAGGAGAATAAATGGAAGCTTTGATAAGATTAAGCAAATATAAGATAAGATAATTTGCAAATGCTAAGTGACCTAATGTTTTAAGTAATATTTAAGAGTTTGATATTTAATAGCTAGAGTGTTACATACTTACAGTTGTACATTATAGGGATAAAATAAATACATTTGTCAATTGTCATGTTTAATTAAATATTTTTGTTTCATAGTGTAACTATTCTCACACCATTTTTTTAAAAACTAAATTGACATTTGACATTCGTATAAAAATACGGTAACTGCTTATTTATTAATTACATTGCATTTTGTTTTGGCATTAATAACCGTATGTTTATATGGATGTAAAGGTAGTGTCTACAAAAGAAGTGTATGAATAGCATTCTTTTTCACTATTAATTATAATATTCTTCTTATCACTTAAATCAATATTAAATCATACTACTTACTGATCTAATCTTAACTTATAGGTTTGATAATTATCATATTGACTATAAAGGAATGGAAAGTTTTCAAATATACCAGCGTACCGATATATTTATAATCTATAGTCGTTGACTTTAATTAAAAAAATATTAAAAATATATATAAATCAAAATTAACGGTTAGAGATTAGGTATACCGATATATCGGTATATTTGAAAACTTTCCTAAAAGAAAATCATGTTATAAGCTATGTGAGAGATGGACAAAGATGCTTGGCTTGCTTCCTTATCACCCTGAGTGATAATTGTTTGCCATTTTCTTAATTTTAAGCCAATTTTAGTGCATGTAATTTTGTAATTAAATTTATCGAAATTTTATTTTTAAAGTAAATATTAAATATTTAAAAATATTTATTTTTATATTTTATTAAAATATAAATTTTTAACATTTTTCGATATATTAGAGAAAACATTTTTAATCACTCTAATATTCCCTTAATTTAATTACGATAAATTTATAGTCTTAATTTATATTGGTTGAAAAAAGTTTACTCCATTCATTTTCATATTTAGATTTTTTTTTTCATAGGTTGGTTGTTGTCTTGTTGATGAGTAAGAGAGAAGTAGAAAAGACATAGAGCAAGTAGACAAATAAAGTTGTACTCAACACTTTGATTAATCAAACTTGAGAGCTTATTACAACTGAAAACAATGCAAACCCAACCCCAACATATATAGAGCCACATATACAAAGTGCTCATGGCACAACATAGCAAATTACAAAACAACCATCCAAGCATAATCAACTTTTTTATTATTGTTTACAACAATCAAACAAAAGCAACTCTTTTTCTTTATTATTAATTTCATTCTTTCATATAATAAAGTCAAGGGTTAGCCAAAATATAACCCTCAATGCCCTTGGAGATTCCAAGGCCCTTGTGCTTCACATCTTGCTTAACTGCTTCAGTGAGAGGTGCATCTCCTTTTGTGTAGAATATAACAGTGATCTTGATGATGGATCCACCACCAGCACCAGCCTCAAGCTTTGTCTTGAATGAAACTTTCTCTAAGCTCTCATCAAACCCTGCTCCTCCATATATGGTGTAGTCATATGCATAGTTAGCCTCATCAATTGCATCAATCTTGTGTAGGGCATAAGAGGTTTTCCCATCTGTGATCAATAATTCATAATTAACAATTATAATTAGTTTTACTTAAATTTAAAAATACTATGGTAATGGATTGATGTCATGGTATAGTAACAAAAATGATGTGAAAAATTTTAGGCTAAAAATAAAGGTCGGTCACTCACATACAGATTATATTTGTACATAAAATACAGAGGCACATATTGCAATATAAAATAGTAAAAAACACTCGTCACATTTATTTCTTATTCTGTATTCTCTATATGTTTTAATAAATAGCGTAGATAAATGTGAGTATGCATGTTATTATATATAGACAAATAACCAAACCTTCAACAGCAGTAACCTTCTTGACAGTTCCAGGGCCTCCATTTCCTTCAACGATCTCAATACTCTGAATTGCCGGAATAACCTTTGGAGTGATTTCATCGCCGTCTATCACGGTAGCCTTGAATAGTTTTGCTGGTGGCACCGGTGAGGTAACCTCCTCTTCGAAACTGTGAACACCCATTATGAGTAATTGAGTAATTGAGTAAAAGAGAGAGAGATTGATGAGGGAGTATTTTAGTTATTTAATTCGTAATGTGGGTGATGCACTTTGCAGCAAAGGGAGAGATGCTATTTATAGAGGCTCATTAGCACTTCTTAGCTTAGCATAATAGAATTAATTAAGTTCATAATGAGCTAGTTGATGGATTAATAAGGTGGATTATTATGTATGTCATCAAGTTAGTTTAATTATTTGGGTCAATTATATTGCCAATGTAGAGTGGGATTGGGGAAAACAAGACCTGGGAATTAGTCATAGTAGACCTGGGTTTATTTAAGGGTTAAAGTTTTTATAAAAAAGAATCAATAGGCTTCTAGATTGATAGGTACCAGAGATGAAAGGTGAGAATAATTTGTGAACAATGAAAGATGCAGAATTGGTTCTGCAGAATTGAAGAGAAACAAAAGCAGTTAAGTATATTGAATTGTAATGAATATTGAATGATTAATGAATCTCTCTTATGAGTTATGATACACTTAGTTACATGTATATGTAAGCAACACACCTTAAGCAATAAGGGAAGGCATAACAGCATAACAGAAGGTTAACAGAAAACAGTTACATCTGTTATTTCCTAAAACAGAATTGCTAACTAACTCTGTTATTTGACCATTGTGTTCTTCTATTATTTACTAAGTTATTTACTTAACTGAACTGATATTGAATTGTACATTAAAAGGAATAAAAAAAGCGATATTGATATCAATAAAATGATATCATGTTACTTAAAAAAAATATTCATTAAAATATGTCAGTTGTATAATTTATTAAATACAAATTAATTTAATTTGATAAATAATATTATGTAAGATCTAAGCTAAAATTAAAATTAAATTAAAATAAATATGGTTTGTGTGTAAAATGTTATTTCAAATTATCAAATGACATATACATTTATAAACAGAGACAAAAGTCGATCATAGTGATCTGGGAGTCCCGTGTGAAAGGGCTCTCGCTCAGTGGATTAAAGATACACCGAGAATAACAGGTCGACGACTCTCAATACTAACTAGTATAGTGTGAAACTCATATTAATATTAAATTAAAATCAAACATTAAATATGTTACTAAGGATAATCCAGAGGGGACACTGTTGGCTTTGCACCCAATTTGGTCAATGTCGAAATTAAGTAATTAACTCCCTTATCTAATATTCTTCGTCCCCAAAAAAGAATTGCAACTTACACAAATAAGTGACTGTGTATAAAATTTTAAATTTAAGTACGACAAAGTTTCAAAATTGGCAACCAAATTAATAAGCATTACTCTATATAATTTATATGGTGTTGAAATTCGTTTTTCTTGGGACTATGATATTTAATAATTATGCGCTGAATTCCATTTCCTATGTATAATAACCTTTTGTTGAGAAAATATCATAGATAAAAATATACTAGGGGGAGTGGACGTTTCTATGTGAATATAATTGAATATTGGAAGAATAAGAATTGTCTTAGTCTGTTAGAGAATTGTTCATTTGAATGGAATAAACAAAATATAAATTTATATTTTGACTTTGTATTATATATATTCAATAATATAATAAAAAAGAGAAATGAGTATTATATATGCCAAAATTTTGTTGAATGAAAGATACCTTTTTTTTCTTTTTAATTTAGTGTATGTAGCTGTTGAGTATACTTGTTAAATGTTTATATATAAACACGTAATTCCACTAAAATAAGAGGGTAAAAACAGCGTGGAGATTTCTTAGATATATTTCAATTAATTTTAATTAAAAGGCTGTAGAAAAACCTATCAATAATTAATATTTATGGTTAAATGATGTAAGACTAATTTAGAATTGTAATATTTAACCATTTTATATTGGGACTAATTTTGATGCAGCAATATATACTGAATATTTTGGAGACTGATTAATTTATCATTAAATTTAGTCGCTATTTCCACAACTTATTGTAGAAATGTGTATGTGTGTATATTTGAATATGGTAGATAAATTATATCAAATGGCGATTTAGGGACAGTATGGTATTAGCTATTAAAAAAAAATTAGGTAATCAACACATTATGATCGATAGGGAGTCAATATATATTACGAATGAAAATTCATATAAATTTTGGATGATAATTTAATTATTCACTCCTTAATAACTCCCTAACATTAGCTCTGTAGCACTATTCGGTATTAATGTATCATTATTGTAATTTTGTCTCACATAAATTAACTTAAGTATTTTTAAATTTGGAGATTAAATAGATTTTTTTTTGTGTGTTTTTAGATGAGTCTTGAATGTGAGACCTCTTATAACAAATAAAAAATAATATCATATGAGCTATCACTCATAAGTTGGATATTAAATAGAGTTAAAATAAATTTAAATGACTAATTTAATAGCGAGTAAAACTTTAATGATTAAATTTACAATTAACATTAAGTTTATACGGAGCATGTAACAACGCGTCATGCACCATCCTTATTAAGCAGAGTAACAGTTAGTTAGCAATTCTGTTTTAGAAAATAACTGATGTAACTGTTTTCTGTTTTCTGTAAGGTTCTGTTATGCCTTCTCTTATTGCTTATCTGTATAGCTAAGTGTATGATAACTCATAAGAGAGATTGATTTAATCATTCAATATTCACTACAATTCAATTTACTTACTGCTTTTGTTTATCTTCAATTCTGCAGAACCAATTCTGCATCATTCTTTGTTCACAAACTATTCTAACTTTTCATCTCTGATACCTATCAATCTAGAAGCCTTATTGCTTCTTTTTTAGAAAAGAAAAAATTAAGTGTTAAATAAACCCAAGTCTACCATGACTAATTCTCAGGTCTTGTTTTCCCCAATCCCACTCCACATTGCCAATAAAATTGACCCAATTAATTAAACTAACTTAATGACATAATAATCCACCTTATTAATCCATCAACTAGCTTATTGTGAACTTAATTAATTCTATTATGCTAAGCTAAGCAGTGCCAATGAGCCTCTATAAATAGCATCTCTCCCTTTGCTACAAAGTGCATCACTCACATTACCAATTAACTAAGTAATAATAATCACTCATTTCGATTATCACTCTCTTAAACATATAATGGGTGTTCACAGTTTCGAAGAGGAGGTTACCTCACCGGTGCCACCAGCAAAACTATTCAAAGCTACCGTGATAGACGGCGATGAAATCACCCCAAAGGTTATTCCGGCTATTCAGAGTATTGAGATCGTTGAAGGAAATGGAGGCCCCGGAACTGTCAAGAAGGTTACTGCTGTTGAAGGTTTGGTTACTACTCTGTATATATATTAACATAACGGTTCTGCTATCGACACACCTTTTTATAGACATCAAATTGACATCAAAATAAAATACGCTCATTGATGTCTTAATTACCTTTCACTTTTTATGGTCCGCATGTAATAATTGTATTTTTATACGAGTATAAAATTGTTATCTATTAAAAGAGTGTGTGAACAGCATTACTCATTAACATAATGCATATAATTAAGTAAAACTAATTTGGTACGGTACCCTCTCTAGTATATTATTTCATAATTAACTCAATAAATAATTTTTTTTACGATTGGAATGTATATCACTATTTGTCTACCTTTTATTTTTTATTGAACTTGATTTAGAATGACGCTATAGAATTAAAAAAAAATATTATATCAACTTTTTTTGTATAACAGGAAAGAACGAAAAAAAAAAATTATATTATTTATTTATTTCTTAATAAAAAAACATAAAATATCTTATAAAATTCATATTTAAATAAAATTATACATTATCTCTAAAAAAATTGTTTATAAAATTAATTGTCAACTAATAGGTTAAAAATGATAAATTACATTCTAAATAAAAGAGGGTGTCAGAATTCACCAACTAATTATAATTGCTAATTATGAATTATTGATCACAGATGGGAAAACCTCTTATGCGCTACACAAGATTGATGCAATTGATGAGGCTAACTATGCATATGACTACACCATATATGGAGGAACAGGGTTTGATGAGAGCTTAGAGAAAGTTTCATTCAAGACAAAGCTTGAGGCTGGTGCTGGTGGTGGATCCATCATCAAGATCACTGTTATATTCTACACAAAAGGAGATGCACCTCTCACTGAAGCAGTTAAGCAAGATGTGAAGCACAAGGGCCTTGGAATCTCCAAGGGCATTGAGGGTTATATTTTGGCTAACCCTTGACTTTATTATATGAAAGAATGAAATTAATAATAAAGAAAAAGAGTTGCTTTTGTTTGATTGTTGTAAACAATAATAATAATAAAAAAAAAAGGTTGATTATGTTTGTTGGGTGGTTGTTTTGTAATTTGTTGTGTCACGAGCCCTTTGATGTTGGGGTTGGGTTTGTATTGTTTTCAGTTGTAATAAGGTCTCAAGTTTGATTCATCAAAGTATTGAGTACAACTTTATTTAATTTGTTTACTTGCTCTCTGCTTTTTCTTCTTTTCTCTTGCTCAACAACCAACTTATGGAAAACAAAAAATATAAATTTACAACAACTAAAATTAAGAAAATCACAGTAACAATTATCACTTATTATTATTAGCGTGTTAAGCTAGTCAAACATCTTTGTCTCAATCTCACATATCACTATATCAGCTTATAAGAGGATATTATTATTCCCTTATAGTCAACCTATTTGTTGTATGTTTTAGTTATCGATAATATTACGTGTACCATTATATATATTTGTACATACCATTTAGTAATATGAAAAAATATAAATATTAGCATGGAAATATTTCTATGCCAATATTTATATTTTTCGTGTTGTTAAATAGTATGTATGGATATTTATAATGATATACATAGATTAATTCTTTAGTTATTGACAAGATAAGTTAAGATTAAATCAGTATATACTATATAGTATGATTTTATAATTTGTGCATAAGGTGTGATTTACTCCAATTTGGTATAGATTATATTAATGGAAGATTTTTCGGTATATCGTACAAAGTGTGGTATATCATATTTTTTTCTTTTTTAACCGTTGATCTTTATCATATATTGTTTTATAATTAAAACCAATTAAGATCAATGATTAAAAAGTAAGAGAATACGATACATCTCTCTTTTCATGGGTATACCGAAAAATTTTCCTATATTAATTTAAGCGCTAATAAGAATATTATAATAAATAGAGGAATATTGGCTACTGATTTAATTTATCATTAACTTTAATCGTTATTTACCACAATTTATTGTAGAGATGTGTATACATATATATATTCGAATCTAGAAAGTCTTAGTAGTCAATATTAAGGAGATAATAAAAAGTCAATATTATATTTTTTTTTTACCATTCACTATTTTTTAATTATAGTTATTGACTCTTTATTGATCTCCTAACATTGATTCTATAGCATTATTCATTTAAATATGATAAATAAATTATATCAAATAGCGGTTTAGCCAAATACCTCATCATGGTATTAGCGAATCAGTATTGTAACGTTGTCTAAAAAATTAACTTAAGTGGTATTTTTAAATTTGGAGACTAAATAAAATTAAAATAAATCATTTTAAAATTATTTTAGTAACGAGTAAAATTTTAATGACTAAATTGAAATTAAATAAAAAAAAAACAGTCCAATTTCGTGTACATATATTTTTATAAGTATATTCAATTATAAGTTGTTAGGCCAAACAAAAGTAGCTGCTTTCATATCTATCATATGAATTTTCATTTAAAAAAAAAAAACATATATAATTGCATGGATGTAGAGAAGGTATTGATATAACAAGTAGGATCATATCAAATTAACTTCTCCCCATTATATATATAATTCTTATTCATATTATTATTGGTGGCCATGTAGCTCAACAGCAAGAGTAGTATATACATTTAGTTAATTATATATAATTAGGGTTTGCAAGAAGGTAAGCCTCAATGAACTTGACAAGTCCTTCAACCCTGGTTTGGTTACTCTTGAGCACTTCATCACTGACCTCAGCATCTCCTTTGGTGAAATACTTTATGTTGACCTTCCTAATGGATCCTCCAACCTCTTTGGGGCCTTCCGTTACTATGGTCTCAAATAAGATCTTCTCCCATGTTTCTGGTAACCCTAAACCCCCAATTATGCTATAATTGTATACCCTTTTGGCCTCATCAACTTCTTCAACTTTGTGCAACACATACCTGCTTTTCCCACCTTTAATGTAAACCAATGTGATTAACTTTAACATTTATTATTATACATATAAAAGAAATTTTTTTTAGGATCAATATCATCTTATTATTAGATATCAATATAAAGTATAATTTTTTAAAAAAATATATGGATAGTTTATTATTTGGATATGGATAAATTTTTATTATTGACTAAATCAAAATATGGAGAGTCATGCTAAGGTAAAAATTGTGTTTTAATAAATTAAAGTAGGAAAATTGCTCCTTTTATATAAGAGAAAAAAATAAAAAATTATATACTATAACCGTAAAAATTTATTACTCAACAAGATCAAAGTAACAATTTTAATATGATGATGAGATGATCCATATATATCCTTTAATTTGTGCCATAATAAATTAGTATTATTATATATGAAATTAAAAAAAAATCAAATTATTTTGATAAACAGTAAAAATATATAATTGAAGATTTGAAGTATAGTAGTGGATATGGTGTTAAATATTAATTAAAAGATAAAATGTATATATGCTTTTAATTTATTTCTGGCTAGCAAGCACTGACCTTCAACTAAGGTGATCTTCTTTATTGTTCCAGCAGCACCATTTCCTTCAATGGTTTCAACACACTCAACAGAATCTACAATCTTTGGGAAGAGATTATCAAAATCTAATGCCATAGCTTTGTAAAGCCTAGCAGGAGCCACACATGACGGAGTAGCAAATTCATGTGTAAAAACACCCATTATTAATTATGATGAAGATAATTAATAATGATCTCTAATCTAATTAAGTTCAAGCTAGCTAAATTATGTTTCACAACAAGGAGAAGAATATAGTAGTGATCATGCTAATATACAAATTATTCGGTTGTTAATTAATATTATTATAAGAGATGGTACGGTATACATATATTTTTATAAATATAAATATGCAATAATTATGCATGATTAATATTGATGCCATGATTAGGTTTTTGGCTTCTTTGAACAAGAATCTTTGGTCCCCCATGCATGATGATGAATTACTAATTTGAAAGAAAACTTGTTACCAAGTCATTTCTCAAATAAATTAATTATTATTATTAATTATATCTTAAGAGCGTAGTATATTGTTTTGACGTACAATAATTCAGTGTGAACCCTCTAATATATATTTCCAGTATTTAGATGGGTTTTTATAATTCGTTTATCTTATCCTGCCTAAACTATTGTTTACTATCACGTTTTAATTTATTTAATTTGTCAATTGGATAATATATAGTATTATTAGCATCAATTGTGAAATAAATATATTTACTCTTAATTTCGAACTTGATAAAAAGATAACAATTTGGTTCAGATGCTGTCACATTGAAATTTTCGTTTACCTTTATTTTAGAAATTATTTAGCATTATCTATTTGTCGATGAATTGACGTGTGAATTTGTCTCCTACTTAGAAAATTATATACGGCATATTCCCTTTGCTTGGTAGTATATACATATATTAATCCATTTTAAACTTAAAATAATCTCATTAACAACATGGATATATATTATTCATTCTAGTTTTAAATAAAAGAATTAGATAACTTTATTTAATTTCATGATAGAGATTTTTTATTTATTTGTGTATTTGTCTACTTCCATGATATAGTAAAATGGGATATTTACTATCCATTGCAATATAATAACAATATTTGGTTGATTATTTATAAACGTCTCAATAGATGGGAGAATTACTATAGAATTTTAAAACTTTTCATATCTAGAGTGAAGAATTGATGATAATCTCTTTATAAACTTTTCATATAATATTTTTGTATTTCTATCCTAAAACAATTAAAGAAAAGATCTTAGGTCAAATTTTAAGACAGCTCAACCAATGTCTTACACATTTGAGTGGGTTTAGTTTACGTTTTTATTTTTTATTTTTAATATTATCTTATCTATTTTTACAATTTTGCCAGAAAAAAATATTGGTAATAATAATAAAACTCCGCTTTTGAATGTTACCTTATATCCTCTATTTTTCTTTTCAAAATTGTAAAAATAAGAACTGAAAAAAAAAATAAAGTGCAAAAAACAAGACATACTATATATTAATTATCTCCCATTTTTTAGACTCTTCATAGTTCATAGTGATGTTACATTTATAATTTTTATAAATTAGAGGCTGCTATCTTGGTCCTTTTTATTTATCATTTACTAGCTAATTTAATTTATTAAAAATTATGTGTGAACACTTAGATAGGAACTCATTAATTCCCAATTCAACTAGTAGATAAATCTTATTAATATAATTCTCTAAAGCAAACCTTATCTTATTATTAGCAAGCCTTAATTAAAAAGACTTTGAAAGTCATATATAACATGAAACCTCCTCCATAATAAAAGGCAAGCTAATTAACAAGCTCATTATTAATAATTAGTTTTTTTTTTCACAATATCTCCACCGTATCGAAGACTAATTATTAATTAATAATCAGGATTAGCCAAAAGGAAAGCCTCAACAACCTTAACAAGGCCTTCAACTTTGGCTTGATTAGCCTTAAGGTCATCTTCACTCATGGTAGCATCACCCTTTGTGAAGAACTGAACATGAACCTTCCTAAGGGACCCTCCATTTGGTGCCTCCACCAATTGGCTCTTAAATTGGACCTTCTCCAATTTCTCAGCCAACCCTGTTCCCCCAATTATGCTGAAGTTGTACACAAACTTTTCAGCATCAATTTCATCCACTCTGTGAAGAACATACTTGCTTTCCCCACCTGTAACAATATTTCATTTTTTTAATCATTAATTTCACATTGTAATCATTAACTAATTAACTCACTTATGGAATTTACCCTTGTTTTTCAAATTTAATTTGACGCACGGATAATATAAAATGTGTTACATAATCATTTAATTATATTATTTTTTTATTACTATCAGATTTATTTTTTTAAAATAAAATTTAATTTTAATACAATGCATAATGTAAAATAATTTTACATGCGGATCTAATCATATAATACACGTCAGTAAAAACTGATCAATTAAGTAGTTATAAAAAATTATGGATGCGATTAAACAATTGTGTAGAACGTGTTATACAAATTAAGGGTACCTTCAAGGACGTTGAGCTTCTTGATGGTTCCAGCAGCTCCATCACCGTGAGTGAACTCAATACTTTGAATGGGTTCAACAATTTTAGGGAAGAGATTGTGAATATCTAAAGACATGGCTTTGAAGAGCCTAGTAGGAGGCACAGCAGCAGGGGTAGCATATTCCTGAGTAACAACACCCATTATTATTATGATCGATGAGGATGGAGTGGAGTGAAGAGTGTGTGTGTGTGGGTGGAGATTTTATAAAGGCAGTAGCTATGGTGTAGTAGTGTGGTGTTGATGGTGGTTAGGTGAAGAAGTAGAATTGAGTGAGGTTGGTGAAGAGGGTTTTGGAATAATCACTTTTGCTGGCGATAATATAAGTTTCTGTTTCAAGCGAGAAAAAACAAACAACACTCAATCACTCTTCACTAGTCAAGGACGGCGGATTTCAAATGCTATCATTATTTTATTAATTAAATTATGTGAAAAGTATGATGCTAGTGAAAGAGACATTTTAGCGTCTCCTATTTTGTTTAACACTAATGAATGGATTTTTTAAGGTATTATTAGAATGGGCCAGCTAATTAAAAAACAAACTCGTGTTAAATAAAAAAAATTATTAAATTAATTACCTGTATAAACTATATATTAAAAATAATTTAAATAATACATATATTTTTTTTTTGGTAATTAAATAATACATATATATTTGTCTTGCTCCTCTAGTTTTGAGATTGACAATTTGCCAGCAGAAATTTTTTTTAAAAAAAAATTAATGCATCAAATTCTTTTGAACTTCTCAAAATTGGATTTATTGCAGGTTGGATTGTTTGAAAAAAAAATGGGCCTGAAGAAAGAGAATAATAAACTGCTATTTAGATTTTTTTTTTAGTAAAAAAAAATTATTTTTTATGTGCTTATATTTATATTTTTCCTTTTTCCTTCAAATGTAGGAAAATGTACAATGTATATTTTATAGAGACTAAATCTTTCTAATTATCTCATGAAAAATTCTTGGAGTTTGTTTTTATTTTTTTAGGGAAGATTCTTAGATTTAAAATTGAAAAAAGGTTCAACTGCCTCCACTATTTTGTTTCTGACGGATTAATCCTAAGCTTTGCAACACAACCCACTCACAAACACAACATTTAAAGGGTTTCTATCCACTGCATCTAATTCTATGGTACCATGTACAGCCACATAAATTTTATTTCATTTGCATTGAACTAGCATATAACACAAGCAGCATAACAAAGGTTCCTTCCCATCGTTGCATTTTATGAACATAGCTCTAGATACATTACATATTTTTCTTTGATCTAGCTACTTCCACTTCTATCATCTTCCTCATCAAGCTCCAACTCCAACTCCCCCCCTTCTCCTCTGGTGCTTAATAGATATATATATAGCTCCTGCTCCTAGTGCAATAATAATAATCATAATAGTAGCATAACGAGCCGTAGATTTCAGTTATAACTTATCATCAAGAATTGTCGACATGAGCAGCCCTTGAACAAACTCAAACCTCCGCTCCTTCTCTACTTTATCCTCGTCTGACAGCTGTACCTGTTGGGGTTTTCTGTTACCATACACAACTGTTATCAGACTAGAGTGGAAGAAAATCCGAACTAGTTTTGATTTGTTAATGACATAATATCAAAGAATTAAAACACAGCTATGACATAGTATGAGAGAATGTTAATCGGCTGAAACTATGTCGATCGATATTCACAGCTCAAATTCAAACATGAAACTAAGGCGTCACTCTCAAGGTGTTTTTGGTCGGGAGCTAAAAAAGACTTTTCATAGATGAGCACCATCTGTAGAAATCCGCAAGGTTTATCCATGACAATTTCCAAACTACCAATCCAAATGCCATATATTACACATCACAATATCACATTC
This sequence comes from Stylosanthes scabra, assembly GCA_036250425.1. Taxonomy (NCBI): domain Eukaryota; kingdom Viridiplantae; phylum Streptophyta; class Magnoliopsida; order Fabales; family Fabaceae; genus Stylosanthes; species Stylosanthes scabra. Next base: position 74,583 of record JASCZI010271998.1, read on the forward strand.
ACTTTCAAGTCTCCAAAAACACGAACTCAAGGCAAAATTGATTGTAGAACATGGTTAGAATCCAACATGCAACATTTTTAATTTAACACAAGTCAAAAACTTCTAAAACAAAAAACGGTTAAGCATAGAACAATATAAGCACCCGCACCTTTCCAAGTAACTCTTATTTGAGCTTTCTTTTACTAGGGCAGCGTCAATGGAAGGACAAGGTTGTGCACTTTCAGACTCATCGGATAAAACTGGGTTAAACATGAATGACGACAACAGAGGATCGGGCTCAGAATTGGAGGAGGATATGAACGAAGAACCTCCAAGAAGGGACTGCCAGGCCCCTTCTCTCAATTCTTTTCTCAAGATAGAAAATGTTGAACTAGAGCTTCCTTTCCTGAGCCTCCTTTTTCGCTGCACGTAATTATTAGTTAAGGAAAATCTTTGAAGCCTCTAGTCTCGCATGGTTATCTAAACTAAACCAAGCAATCTAAAATGTTCGCCCAAAATGATACTTGGAGGTGGGAGCCAAGTAGTTAAACATGCAAGTAGACAAACAGAAAATGTGTCCCTGAACACAAAGTTGTTTTATACACCTGTCCATGATTCACACCAATCAAACAGAGGCAGCTAATACAAAATCACATGGGAAGCACAGGGTCTTCAAAGACAGAACAAGATATTAGCCTGTAACAACGGTAAAATCACATTTATAACTACATATGATGACTAGTCACATGTAGACAAGTTTCATAAGAAATAACATACTAAAAGCAAGTAACTCCACTACATCTAAAATAACAACTAAATTGGCAAAATGGATCAAATGACAGCAGATCATGATATCTTACCATAGATCATATGTGTTCAATCATTAATCCACTCACCTAACCAGAGCCTCTAAGTCCTTCGAAATGAGTTCTCTCCTCTATAATAAGTACTATCCTTCGTAATACTATATAGCTAGAGTGCCCACTTATGCATCTAAGTATCCTTGTTTACACAAAGCTAAACTATGTCCTTATTTGCTTTTAACTGCCCAAAATTCATCCTACACAACATTCTCAGCGTAATAGTTGTATAGTAAAATGAAACATGTTTGACATAACTGAAATTGAACAAAAACTTGTCCAAAACCAGATTTTTTCGCACACAGATCATCCATACAAATCATTTGGAAACAACATGCACGGTTCTAGTATATCTAGGGAGAAATTGGAAACACCAAGAAGAAGAACCATAGAAGAAACCAACTGGTAAAAAGGATATTCTTAGAAAGTTCCCATGTTGCGTAGTAATGTGTCCGACAAGATCCATCCCCACCTTTTTTCCGCAGACTGGACACACCTGAGAACATAAGCAACCCAAGTCAGCACATAAAAAACAAAGGGGAAAGAAGGCATAACACCTCAGCCTAATGCTTTGGCCTGGACACCACACAAGAATCTCTTTTTTTTTTCTAAAAAAGAAAAAAGCATGGAAAAGAAAGAACACCTTTGTATTATATCCAAGTCATAATCATAATTCACAAACAACAAGCACCACAATGTTGGTCTGCGTGTGCACCACCAAACAAAATAATTGCAGATATGTTATTTCAACACTTGAAACAACTTGCACAAGAACCAAATATACTCCCCCCACCCCTCACTCGTCTAGCAATCGCCCTCACTAACCCAAACAGGACCACTCTTCTAACATCCATATTCCATTATCCACAACTTGTAAGAAGAAGCATAAAATAAATAACAAAAATGATAAAAGTGACTGCTATCAAAACCATACATACCATACAGGCATATTACTTTCTCTATATACTTAAGGTACAAACAAAATGTCTAAGGTCCATCCCTTTTAGTCCTAGGAATTGCTCAGGAAATTTCAAAGATGGTATGGTGGAGATCACGTTACACCTCTACTGTGACCAAACAATTTTAGCTATATTCCTTTTCACAATTAATTACATAACAAAAAAAAATTGATTACTGCTAGGCTTAAATATTATATTAGTAAAAAAACTTCGTTAGGTCAAAAAACGAGAGAGTATCACTTTCATCTTTATACCATTTTATTCTAAGTTCAAAAATCAAATTACAGATAAAAAGTGGCACCATCGAATTCGGGCATCAAAGTGGGGGCAAATAAGAGATAAAAAGCTCAAAATTTCAGACATGGAAATTTGACAGAGATTTAAGAGAGAAAAGAAAAAAAGGGAAATTAAAGAAATGAAAGGTACCCCATTTTTAGCTTCTCGAGGATGGTCCTCGTCAATGTGGCAGCAGAGTCCAACGACGTCGTACTCGTCGGCACAAAAGGGACAAAGAAACTCCGCCCTGAAATCATCCCCTCCTCCTCCTCCGCCGCCGCCTCCGCCATCGGAATCCTCGTGAACACCGCCAACATACAGATCTGCAAACAAAAACCACAGACGAATTATTACACATAATAATTAAATCAAGAAAAGGATAAGAAGGGGGAAAGAAGGAAATGGGAAGTTGACCAGATCGAGAATAGTAACGGCGTGAGGCGGTGGAGAGACGAGCAGAAATCCAAGAATCGGAGTCCATTGAAGCGGAGAGGGGTAAAAGGGTAAAAAGGGCGCGTCAACGACGGAACCCTAAGATGGGGATGCTGCAACCCAAACACAACCAAACGAAGAAACAAAGAAAGAAAGAAGGGACAGAGATAGAGAGAGAGAGCCTCTACCGACCTTCCGGTACACGAGAAGAGAGAGAGAGAGAGAGAGAGAGAGAGAGTGTGTGTTGCGTTGGCTTTTCTTTTCTCTGTTTCCTTCTTTCCTTTTTCCGTTTTTTTCATTTTCTTTTTTGTTTAATGTGGAAGGTGAACCGCCACGTGTCCTGCTGCGTCAACCTTTAAGGCTTTAACTACTACTTTCTTTCAGGTAGGAAATTGCCATTCTGGAACGCGCCAACAGGGGAGCTAAACAGTAACACTTTCTTTTATTTTCTTATAATTATATTTTTAAAATTAAAATTTTAAGCAGCTCTCGTAGCTCAGTTGGTTAGAGCACCCGTTTAGTAAGCGGGAGGTCTTGAGTTCGACTCTCAACGAGAGCATGTTTTGATTTTTTTTCTTTTTGGGAGGGCCTATTTATTCATTTGTTTAATGGGCCGGGCCAAGTCCAGGCCCAGAAAGAAGGTTGCGTGTGATGTAGTTGACTACTTGATGACCCAAAATTCAAAGTAACTTACCCATAAGCCATCATGCTTTGAATTTAGACAAAAATTGAAGGGTTATGAACTTATGATTCCCCAGTACGCTGTCCTTTAATGGCTTCCCTCACTTTGCTTTAATTGTTGCAAGTTGCAATAATGTGTCTAGATGGTATCATGATGAGTCCTACGCGGTAGATATAGGACAATGACTTACCTTTTAATTTGCACAATAATAATACGAGTTTAGCTAATATGTGTTCTAAGAGCACATGTAATTTTTTTATTAATGGAAAGTTTTAAATATTTATAATTAACGTATAATAAATAATTAAAAATCGAAATTTTTTACATTTTCGATAATTTTTTTAAATTTGTAATCTTATCATATGCCTTAGGGTACATGTTATCTGAATTTTATTTCAATAGGTCAAAATTAATTTTTTGCAAATCTAAACTTTATTTAAGAATTTGTTATTATTCATCGAATTACTGCATGTATAAAGTAGGACTCGAATCCCGACATTTTTTAAGAGACTAGTCACCAATCCAAGTTAATTACCAACTTGACTAACTATGTGATCCCTGATTCACCATTTTCATGGGAGAAACACGTGCCGTACATTTAATTTAATTGTAGGTTTTATTACGTGATCAAGATTAATTAGACACACACTGATGTGGATCTCTTGGTAACTATATTCGTTTTCATTTTATATTCAATTTGTGTGCATGATTAATATAAAACAAATTATATAAACACTACTTATATAGTTATATATGTACTATTTTATTAGTAAGAATATGTGATTTAGCTAATGGTTTAAAAGTAAAAAGGTTTCATTTATTATTTTTACTTGTTTTTTAATAATGGATGAGAATTATTAGATTACTTTATATACATATTTATTAGAAATATAATTATTTAATTTATGTGTTAATTTTTTTATAATTTAAATTTATAAAAAATTAATTTCACGAGGTAAAATCACAAATTTTATGATAGAAAAGTCTAGAGTTAGAACTTTATTCAACTTTAAGATAAATAAAATATAAACATAAAGCAAATAAAAGAGAAAAAAAAATTGAACAAATAATTCACACAAACTCAAAAGATGCACTAAAGTCCCAAACTAAACGACATTTTTTTCGCATTTGACACCAAGTGAAAAAAAAATAAACAGTCGTTTTATTTGTGCTTAAGGAATGATTAACATGATTTTGACACAATAGGTTTTGATTATTCTAATCTTCTCCACTTCAACTCTTTGTCTCCTTCTTCTCAAATACAAAATACGAGTTTAAGTGTGATTTCTAGCGAATACTTTCGCAATAATATTTGCTCATAAATGAGTACAATCAACATCTATTAGAATGTGTTTGAAAAAAAAATAAGATTGAGAGATTAAAACTGAATTAAGTTTGTTTATTGTGTTTGGTTTAAATTTATTAAGAGATAGATACTAAAAAGTAGAGATTAAATTAAGTTAATAGAGAAAGAACAAAATCTAATATTAGAAACTTTAATGTTATGTGAGGGTATTTAATAAATAAAAAAGAAATTATTAAAATTTTAGTTAGGGGTGTTCATGAAACCGGGTGAAGCCGGGTCTCTCATAACCCAGACCCAACCTAAAATATACCCCGAGTCTATTTTCGAGACCCTAATTCGGCCCTAAACCCGATAAAATCTCATCCATTTTGGGCCGGGTGAAAATCTGGTCTTCTCCAAATAAATTTCAAAATTTTTTTTTAATAATCAATTACATGCTAATAGCATGAATGTTTAAGTCTTATGCAAATAAAACATAATATAATATTTACATAATAAAACATAATATTAAAGTAAAATTTTAATTCTCAAGTGTAGTCTAAATTCTTAAATAAATATATTTTTTAAATAATATAATTGGGCCAAATGAGTTTGAGAAATGACTTGAGGGAGTCTTGGACAAAAAATTATTCAAATAAATAAGATTTATATAATTACATAATTATATTTCATTGTTCATTAATTTATTTCATATTGACTTATATTTCATTGTTCATTAATTTATTTCATATCCACACTAGTATATTATTTAAAAAATTTGGTTTTATATATATGACCGGGCCACCGGCCGGGACCGGGCGACCCGAGCCTCCAGCCCCGATTTCATATTTTCACCGGGTTGATTTTATTGGCTTTGACCCAAACTCAGACCACATTGAAATCGGACAAAAAATGACCCAAATTTCATCGGGCTTGGGCCGGGACTTAAACCGATCCGGGCCATGAACACCCCTAATTTCAGTCTCAGTTATGCTCCCAATTCCTCCTAACTAAAGGTACTAAAAATACTAAAATTTTAAAAATTGAAATTAAAATTTTAGTTCAAATTTCTATCCAATAAAATAATACTATCTCAATCTCCCCGTTTTAGTCTCTGTTCAGAAATCAAACGCTACCTTACAGTGTTATCTCTCGAGCTCAATCTCAAGGATATTAGTAGTACTACTTTATGGTGAAGGAGCTCAATTTCGCTAGTGCAATTGGAGCTTCAAGAATGACTTTAATGCAGAAGTCCAATCTCAAAGATTACTTTAAATTTTTTAGATTACATACATATTATCTATCATATTCACCTAAAAACATTTTCATACATAAAATAGTCCAACAATAAAATTTGACTTTGTGCATGCAAAAATTTATAAAGCAAAACTGTCACAGATAATTAAAATCAAAGTTTTATTTTGAAATTTTGTTAGTAATTTTAAATGTTATCTATAATAATATCAAATATAAAACTATCCTCGAAATTGTATGATGTATATGTATATTACGATTTCATTTTGTAGTTTACACCATGATATATAGAATTAACATAACATGATTTTTTTTCTAAGATGAAAGTCGAATCCGAAATATTTTACAACGAAAAAAATATATAATGCCATATAAACTATAAAGTATATTTTTTATCTCTAACGTTTTCGAAAAGTTTCAAAAATATTCCTAACATTTAATTTGATTCAATTTTATCTTTTACGTTTTAAATAGACCTCAATTTTACTCTTTATCTTAATTTTTGTTCAATAAAATATTTTATTTCCCATTATACCCCTATCTTCATCCCCAATCATCTCTTCCTCTCTCCTGAGTTCATCAGCAACATCAACGTCAACCTCTCATCTCCAACCAACATATAAGGTACAAAATTCAAGGAAGGTATTTGCTACTAATTGATTAACATATACAAATTACGGAGGCAAAATTTTCTGGTTCATACCTTCTCTCTTTTACAGAGGAAGAATTATAACTCAACACCATTTCCTAAGGGTAGATCGAAACGGAAAACAAGCTCTATATTTCAGATTTCAGAATGAAAATATGTTTAAGGATTAATTTTAAATTCAATTGGATGAACATAACTACTAACTAGTAGACTACAAAGGAAAGGTAAAGGGGATAAATACCCTAGAAAGCAATGCAACCACTCTGACATGATGCCAGTTTTTTTTTTTTTAATTTTTATCTTAATGAGAGTTCTTATACTCAATGGGGAGAAACAAAATCGGAAACAACAAAACCAATGAAAACAAAGCATTTTGGTTTCATCTGTATTGTGGAGACCGTTTAAAATTCAAGGCTTCATTTCAATAATGCGTGAAAAATATATTAGGACAGAGAGCACAAGGATAAGGGGTAACAACACATTTCAATGTAATTGTAATTGGAAATCGCCAGAAAATCATTGTGATTCAAATGATAATTCTCATAGAGGTGAGTTAGTTGGAGATGAAAGAATAATGTTGATGTTGATGATGAACTCAGGAGAGAGGAAGAGATGATCGGGGATGAAGATAGGGGTACAATAGAAAATAAAATATTTTATTGAACAAAAATTAACATAAAGGGTAAAATTAAAGTTTATTTGAAACGTTAAGAATAAAATTAAATCAAATTAAACGTTAGGAGTATTTTTAAAATTTTTCAAAAATATTAGGACAAAAAATATAAAAAATTAGCCAATAAGTATTGAAACTCAAAAGAGCATGATATATTCAACCACACTACACTTAGAATGATCATTTATAACATGGATCCAAACTATTTTTTTAAGTTAAGGGTTTAAGTCCTTATTATAATAATATTAATTATTAGAACTCTAATCCAAATTAAAGAACCAGATCTTAAATCCAGAACTCAAATGATAAAAAGTTTTTAATTTTGCTTCAAAATCTTCATCACCAGCCAGTTATCTCAAACAATGGACTTAATTTCCCTGCCCTGCAAGCCTGGCTTTGCTACATGTGCTACCTATCTTTGTAGTCACAAAACGTGCAAAGATGCTATATTTGTTTAAGTTTTCAGTTTTCTCTATTATTAGCAATATATTTTCCATTAAAATATATATATACATGTACATAATTGGATCTACTGACTATTGGCCCCCAACACATTATTATTTATTGCCACTTAATATAATAAGTGACTCCATATTAATTTTCTACTTGCTTTGCATTTGACATGTGCTGAATTGTCATATATTACAACATCATTATTTAAGGACACCCTTCCTTACACTCTTTATGGCCCTTTTAAGTTGTGAAAGCAACTGGTCCTAAAACCCAAGACCCAAACATTTATGCCATTATATATTATCAATAATTTTACCTACATCTATTTTGCCTAATCAAATTTAATTTAATTATTTATTTTATATTAAATAAAAAATTATTTCGATATAAAAAAAATTCATTTTGATATTATTTTTGTAATATTTTATACCAAAATAATTTTCTATTTAGTACAAAAATAAATAACTTAATTAGATTTGATTGACTAAAATATGTGAATACATAGCTTTACCGATATATTATATTATATTATATATAGTCATGTTAATCAATTTGGATTGATCAAATAATTGTCTCGTTGAAGTAAGTGTATGTTGATTTGAATCATGTCTTATGTATATAATAATTTAAGTATCAACATGATAAATTGTTAAATAAAATTTAAATTCATAATAAATTAGTCATCAATCTGCTTAGTTGGGAGACATCGTTTAAAATTTTTTAATTATAAATCATGTTGCATTGGCACATTTTTATTAAGTGTATATCAAAAGAGTGATGGATCGGAGAACGTATACTCTAACCACTTGAAATTCTCAAAGTAGCTTGTAAGCACTGATTTAGGGTTTTATATATATATATATATATTAGGGTACATTAGCTTTGTATATATCTAATAATAATGTTTAAAATTTCAAATTTCGCTTTGTGCATGGAACAATTCAATAAATTAGTTCTCAATTTATTGGATTGGAGGATACCATGAATAATAAAAAAATTATATTTTAAATTTATTTTATGCAAGTATCATTACACTAGCTATTACTATTGTTTTCACATAATATTATTGTTGGTGACAACTTACAAGTCAATTGAGATTGTTGTAATTAAAGACAAAATTAAAGAAGAAGCCTGAGTTGGATTCTCTATCTATTATTAGGGTTAGGGTTTCATCATATGACCGTGTTGAAACCAATAATAATTAATTATTAACAAACTTTCAAAGAAGTTATCAATTATTTGACTAACATGTCACATTCCAAACCACATTTTATGGTCAACTAATAATTACGGTAGACATCAAATAAATCAAATTGGCTAATTAACAAACCCTAAAAAGTTAGCAAAAGTTACTTGGACTTTTAATTTGTCCATCTTCCACGGTCACTACATACCCTGTCACACCACATTCACTCTCATTCTCTGATCAATCTATGACTACATGTTTAAATATATATCAGTGTACTACACTTTAAAATTTCCTTAAAAGCATATAAAATTTGTTTCCCTCTGCCCATAATATATATAACAATTATATATACAAAAGTTTTATTTTGACGAACAAATAATATTTTTAGCTATATAATCATATAATCATTTATCATACGTCTTTTCTTATCGGATTAAATTTTTGAAGAAAGATTTCATGACAGGTGTAAAAAACTATTTTATATATAGTCATGTAACCATGTCTATTTTTTTAATGACTATTCATCACACATTAATTATAAAAAGTAATTATTTTCTAAAATAGTAATGCATAATTTGATATTGGTGTAAAACTATTTTATGCTGATGCTGCATTAAAATCAAATTCAAAGAGATTTTTTATCAAGTTGGATTGATCTAATAGTTAGTTTATTAATCTGCTTAAATAAGTGTCGGTGATTCGAATATCACCTTGTGTATGTGTAGCAATCTATTGACTAGCAGCAAACCTTTAAAGGAACATCGATTTGCGACTCCTTGACCTATCGGGTTTAGAGATGTCGTGATAATTAAAAAAGTCAAATTCAAAGAAACCCAACAAATAAACTTAGCTTGTTAATTAATTATTAATATTATTATATTATATATGAAAAATGATGAGAATTGAAATTTAGTAATTAAATCTGTTGGGAAAGCCAAAACAAGAGCATGGGAGTGACAGTTTGAAGTTATGTTTGTTTATTAGAGAGAGTGTTTTTGTTGTGTTGCATGCTTTTGCTTATTATTCTAACGCAAGCACTTTGCAACTTTTTTCTTTCACAATTCACACACTACTGTATAAAGTGCTCAATTCTTGTGTGTGCATATATTTATTTATTTATATTCATCGTAAGGCAGAAAAGGTTCCCACAAGCGAATATACGTTTTGCATTACGAATTCTACTTTTTTTCTCCCTATGCATGCTTCACTGCTTTTCTTGCAATGAAAAGAGCAGAAAAAATATTATATTTTACTAAATATTCGATTGCCTTGTTTGCCTATATAAGGAACAATTTCCATAAAAAATTATCTTAGATTCTATGTGTTGTTCTCTCTTCTCTAATTTGCATTTTTATTTTCTCCTATAGATGTGTTGATTCATTTCAAATGGTGTTTCAATTGATCATGACACTGTATCAAATTCAAGTGTTTGATTCTATTGATTCAATTTCACTTTTTAATCCAGTGTCAATGACATGAGATGCATGAGTTAGGATTATTTTTCAGGGATTAATATTACAAACAAAAATTTTTGAGAACCAATTTAAATAATGCGATATCTTTCGGAATCAATTTAATCATTAACCCTATTATTAAATGAAAATTTTTTAACTCTTAGGCCCATTTGGTTATATTACTGCGACTGATGAAACAAAAATTGGAAGACTAAAATTTTAGTAATATATTTTTTAAAATATTTTTACTTAACTTTAAAACTTTTAATACTATTTTTTTTATTGAATTAATTCATTTTCTATTTTTTTTATAAACTTTAAACTAGATAAATATCAAACTTTATTTAATTTATATATCTCTCACTTTTTTCGCCTTTCCTTCCATAGGAGCCTTATATTGCATGGTATATGAAATATCATACAAAAAATTATCCGTGCGGCATATATATTAGTATTCCATCGTTTTTTAGTAGTTGATCTTGATTGATTTTAATTATAAAATTAATATATAATTAAGATCAACAAATAAAAGCGCTAAAATACCGATATGTGGCAGTTTTGAGAATTGTTACAGACTGGCCCAATAAGACCCAATCCAATAATCAAGGATCAACTTACTTGACCCATAGAGTCAAGGATCGAACCAAAAGAGGAAAGATTCGATACGATCATGAAGAGATTCTATTTGAATTTCAACTACCCCCTATTATATAAGCAGGGGGCAACACCCCCTCAAGGTATGCGCTCTCTAACCCTCTCTCCCATATTTGACCTAGAGCTTCATAATCCTAATTCTGGGCCTCTAGGCAATTCCTCACATACATCAATTACCTTCTTCGGATCCAACTCTCGGACTCTTTCGAATGCTTTTCTCAGAAGGGATATTCTCTCTCTCATTCTCATAGTTTGATCTCTCACACGACTAAAGATATATTGTATCATTGTTGGGTACTCCCGTACTTAACAAGAGTATACCGGATAATCTTCGTACCATAGTAATGAACATGTACATTACCAAAATCAAGTTGTTTGATACAAGAAATGTCCAATAATTCCTAGCTATGAGCAGCGATATTATTTTGGTAGAACAAGTTGTATGAGTGAAGTGAGTGCACGGTTTCCAAAGAGTAGAGAGCGATGGAACGATGATATATGAGACAACCCAAACCTTATCCGATTCAACTTCACCTCTCCGACACGTGTCCCTTCAGGGGTATGGCGCCGATTTTCAACCAATCACAATTTTGATAAATCACAATATACAAATAATATGGGACACTGAAATTCGATAAAAAGAGAAAAAAAAGAAAAAGGGAAACAGAAAATAAACAAAAGAGTCATGAGAGTAGTGCAACACTGCACATTGTGCAGAACATTATTATCGCTCATTTTGGGGTTGGGTCCCTTCAAAAGTTTGAGTTACTGCTCTAAGTCTTTCCTCACCAATTCAAGAAAAGAAACTATTTTAATTTCAATTTCTGCTCACATCCGATTACAGACAATAATATTAAAATTAAAATTAGCTATTAAAATTAATTAATTATATTTAAAAATAAAAAATTTAATTTATTGATAATAAATTAAATATGTTATTTTATTCTTAAACATTAATATATATGAACTTATAAAAATAAAAATTTAATTTTAATACACTGTCAGTGTAAATATATTTTATACATTTATCTAATTATGTAATATCATATTATAAAAAATATTTATTTTTTATTTGTCTCATGATTAATAATTTAAAAGAACGAATGTGATTGTATAACTGTGTAAAATATTTTATATTATCAGGGCATTCAAATTAAACTTTAAAAACAAATATATAGCATATGTATATAGATACTCTTTATCATATAACTCACTTTTAAATTTTTTATAGTTATACAAAAGCTTTATTATGAAAATTTTGATTAATTTGATTTAAATTGTAATAGATTAGACACCAAAAAAAATTGTAATAGATTCATTGAATACAAGTTTTTCTTTTTAAATTTTTTCTCCCTTCACTAAACTTAAAAATTAAAATTACAAAAAAGACAAATTTATCTATTATATGATTAATTCAGTGTGATAATATAAATTATATTTAAATTAAACGGTAAATCGGTAATGCTACATGTATCACTATATATCTTTATACATCTCATTTATAACATAAAAAATGTAAACATTAACACAAAAATTCATAAAACACATAAATACAACATATAATAACATAAAAATAATGTCTCACAATACAGAAATTAAAATAGATAAAAAAGACAAGACATGTATGAGGTATATTATGTATATAATAATATACGTAGATTAATTTTAAATTAAATAATTAAGTTGTGAATGAATATAAAATAGCGTATTAAAAAGTGCATAGTTTGAAACATTAAATAAAAATGGAAAAACCTAAGCCATCCCCAACATCCATGCATATATGTTTTTAATAACTTTTTATTGATGGCCATGGAAACATTGCTTTGTAATGGGAAATAAAAGAATACTTTGTTGCTGTATGAATTCAACCACATACATACAAAATACTAGTATTATTTTTTTTAACTAATTAATGTTGAATTTATGTACAAGAAATGAAGAAAAGGTAGTATTGCCCATTTTCCTTATTTATGCGTATATATTCAGTTACGTTGATGGTGTGCATGTCAAGAAGCTAAGGTGCATATTATCCATTCAATTCAATCAAATACATTAATTTTTGGAATAATTTATAGGAAGGTGTTTCGGTATATTTTGAAAAGTGAGGTATATCGTATTTTTTTACTTTTTAACCGTTGTTCTTTATCATATATTGATTTTATAATTAAAATCAATCAAGATTAATGGCTAAAAAGTGATAAAATACGTATACCTCACTTTTTGAGATATACCGAAAATTTTCCTAATTTATAAGTCAAATCCATGACCTAGCTTAACTTTTAGGAAAGTTTTCAAGTATATCGGGATATTGGTATATCTGTAATCTGTAACCGTTGATTTTGATTTATATATATTTTTTATTTTCTTTTAATTAAGATCAACGATTAGAGAATATAGGTATACTGGTATACTTGAAACTTCTCCTAACCTTTATATATTATATATAACGCTTCTTGGTATTTGGTTCATATATATCCCAATGTATATGGACATTGACCAAATCCAGCTACAAAAATATTTAGAACTTTAGAAGATAATAAAAATTAGTTTAAATTAATTCAATTTTTTTATTTAGTTTTTATTAATTAATTTTAAGATAAATAAACAATTTTAAATATTATAATATATAATTATAGACATTATATATAATTATGAGTATTAAATTAAATATAATCATTTTACTTATAATTATAATTAAAACTAATTATAAATATAAATATAATAATTTTACATTATTATTTCTCTAGCATTACTCCACCAACATACTTACATACAATATCAAGCTTCTATATATATATAATTGTAAGGAAGAGTTAGCTTGAGCTTATTTTTATTGGTAAGTTTTTTTTCGTTCATATCTAGGATTTGGTAAATAGAAGTTAATAACTTATTAAATGAGACATCCTATTCCCTAATCTCTGCCATAGTGCCATTTTAGAGTTTGAATTCTCAATTTGGGATTTTGATATAGAATTATATTGTTCTAATTTCCTGGTTATCTTAATTAGTATGTACAATTCTTGAAATGATTCTATTTCAAGGTCGATGTTCTTAACTAATAAAGAAAGAAAAATCATACATAGTAAATTATCATATATTTATATTACTTTTAAAAATTATATAGTCTTTTTTTTAAAAGGATAAATTTGTAAATTCATCTTTGCAAAAATAATAATGATAGATTTTCCTTTTATTTTTTTTAAATAAAAGTATCAATAAGTTTTTTTTAATAAAAATACTTCTTTTGTCCTAAAATGAAAGGCTAAAAGTGCAAATAAACGAACCTATGTATTATAACTGAAATCATGATTTAAAATGTTGAATCTGGTTTTGATCAATTATACTTAAAGCAAAAAGATTTTCTCCATTATTTATGTATGGAAATGGAACTAAATAAAAGCTGACCGAAATTAAAACGGTCAATAAGAAGGACCAAGAAAGAAAGAAAGAAAGAAAGGGAAAACCATGGTACATGTTTTTTCAATCATTAAATTTTGAAGATTAAGCACTAGCATACTACTATTACTAGAGAATGAAAGAAAATCACTTACAAAATCTATTACAATGATTGCAATAACGTTGTGTGTGAGTTTATTATCATTTGTTTGAGTTGTGACATTATTGCTTGCCACTGCAAAACCAGCTTTGAAACTTGATTCAAAGTGGATTTCATATACCACGTTCTTTCTATTGCGGTTAAAAAAAAAGAAAAAAGAAAAAAAGAAGAGAAATATTTCTCTGTTTTAATCTTCCTTTTTATTTTTTATTTATTTTGGATTTTTGGTAAGGTGGTGGGTTGTAATTTTAATTTTTAACTTGAAACATCTTGTAGTAATTAACATACATATATAAGAGTTTTGTTTAGTTTAATAATAAATAAAATAAAATTTTTGAAAAAATTGGAAATAATGTATTTAATAATTTCTATTTGTATCCTTACAATTGTAAGTTGAATTTACTCAATTTAGAAAGAAAGAAAGAATATTTGTATTTGTACGTATATAAAAATAATCTGGATAGTTATTATTCTTATATTTGTTTCACTCTCATGTTTATTTTTTCATAGGATTGAGAGAAACTAATAATTTTTTTTTCAAATTATAATATATATATATATATATATATATATATATATATATATATATATATATATATATATATATATA
>JASCZI010271999.1:4420-22118 GCA_036250425.1 Stylosanthes scabra
TTCTAACCCTAGTGGTTAAGTTACTTCTTATACCTATCCTAATTAAAATTCAAATTCAAATTACAATCTAATCTAATCCTAATCTAATCTTCATCTAATCCTAATCTAAATTCAAAACAAAATCTAATCTTATCTTAATCTAATCTTAATCTTATCTCCTATGATTACAATTCTTATCTCTTCACTTGATCTCCAATCAATCTTCTCTTGAATCTTCTAAATATGTCCTTGATTGATGAATGGATTTGAGGCTTGAAAGATCTTGGTTGAAGTGGTCAAAATAGGCTTCTTGGATGTTGGAATTCATCTCCCACGTATAACGTGGGCTTCTCCACGTATAACATGGAGTTTCTGCCCAAATCTGGGTTTGCTGTCTTGACTCCCACGTATAATGTGGGATCTGGCGTATAACGTGGAGCATTCTGCACTTGCTGTCTTAATTCCCACGTGTGACGTGAGAGCACCACATATAACTTGGGCTCTCTGTCCAATTTGGCCAATTTCTCTTTTATTCCCACGTATGACGTTATACGTGGGGCTCTCTGTCCAATCTTGCAATTTCTGTTTTAATTCCCACGTATGACGTGGGCTCTCCACGTATACATGGGCTTCAACACTTAGCCAAATCTCTCTTTTCTTCTCTGTTTCGTTCTCCTTTCTTCAATCCTCTTTGTTTTTTCTTTAATCACTTAAAATCCTTTGTGAAACACTCTATAAACATAAACAAAACTCAAAGGACATCAAGTTTGTTTGATTGACAAATTAAGAGTATAAATCACAAGAATAATCATATAATCAAAGAGAAATTGAAGCTAAAAACAACCCAAGATGCACACGCATCAGGAGGCTGCCTGCGCTGTCTAGCTGGAGCTCTGGCTCTCTCCCCTCTCCAATCCCCGTAAGGTACATATGTATCCACCTGTCGGATGACGTAGAACTTGTCATCAGGGAACTCCGGTACCTCATGCCGGTTGGCCACCCGCATCATGAACACCGGGAATGGTAGGAGGTGATTAGCATGCTTGGTGGGTCGGACCAGGAGAATATCCCTCATGAGGCGGGGCAGGTTCACATCCCCATCAGTCATCAGCACATAGATCAGAAAGGCGTGCTTCAGGTCAAACTTGGTCTCGTGAGTCTTGGGGTCTATGTTGGCCATAATGATCTTGTGCCAGGCAGTGGCTTTTGCGTTCAGCACCGAGTTGTTGATTTTGTTCGGAATGGTGTTGACAGCAGGATTATCGGCCCAATTAGTCTCTGGCCGGCCAATTTCAGCATAGATTGCATCCATATTCACATTTTCGCCTCTCCCATAAGGTTTGGCGAGTGCTATAAAAGCATCATCTATATCGGCGTCTGGTGCATCACCGGGTATGCCTAAGTAGCTATGGATGTGAGCCTCGGTGAAGGGGATCTTCTTTCCTCTCAGATAGACGTGGTTTTGTGAGGCTGAGGAGAAGTTGGCGCAGAGTTCGCGCACTATAGATAGGTTGATGCGGACCAAGTCGTCATACATGAACCTCCATTTGAGCCCCTGTATACGATTGCTGAAGGCTAGCTCTTCGTCCCCATCAACGCGGAAAATACGTTCATGCACAATCCCCCGGTTCTCCATACCCTTCCACCGGTCGAAATGAAGCTGATGATCGAACCGTTCATTAGGAAAGGTATCTTGTCTCCCTCGGTTCGAGTTCCTGGAGGATCGGCCCCTTGAGGAAGTGGCCTCATCAGTGGCCTCATCATTAGGAAAGGTATCCTTGTCTTGGGCGTTACGAAATGGGGTCGCGCGGGTGCGCCACCAACAAAGACTTCCATATTAAGGAAAGGAGGGCGCGGGCGTGCCATCTTGAGGGCGCAGTCGACGCTGAGTTGGGCTCTTTTTGGCTTTTGGTCCATTCACCTTGCTTCTCTTGTTCTTTTTAGCTTCCCTTGGGCTCTTCCTCTACACTTTGGGCCTGAAATCCACTAGGAAACACATCAAGGCACCAAGTGGGAGAAGATTCACACAATTTGCCTACTTGGAAGCTAATTTAACAAATTAATCAATTAAGGACATAATTATGCAAGAGATGGAAAACCTTGGTCAATCACTAGCAAATATGTGGAAAAAGTGTTGATGAGGGTATCTTTTTAAGCATGAAATTATCGTCAAAAACCTCCTCATCAGTCCCCACAAGCTCATCGTCGCCCGACCCGGAACTATCACCGTCAGAGTCACCCAAATACTCTCCGTCGAACTCAGTCTCTCCAGTATGTTCATGTGGTTGTACAACATCAACCGGATCCGCGGTCATGGGTGCCTGAACCTCGGGTTCCGGGTTAGATGTACCCGCACCAAGTGTTGTGGTTCGGGTGTCCAGGATCTAGATGTGCAGATCGATCACTTGATCTGCCAGGATCCTCCCATGGCTTGCGAACATCGCTCGAACATGCTCGTCGTTGATTAGCCAGACTGCCAAGTAACAACACGATCTGTCGGGCAGCATGACAAGAAATATATATGCCATTCGGATCATGGGTGTATGTTCCGAAAGCCTCATATTCCTCAAGACTGTCTTCTGCAGATCGTTGAGAGTCTCGACTGGTCACATCATGAAAACAACTGGATCCCGAGAATGGAACTCGACGCCATTCGGACCCTTTCTAGGGACTCCATTTGGGTATTCCCTAATCACTATTTGACTAAAGCGACGAGATATTTTTTAGAGGTTTTTTGGAGTATGTGGGTGGTAGGAAAGGAAAATGTTGAATATGAAAGCTCGAACGGCAATGTCGCCCATATATAGACTTTTTTTCAACATATCTCGTCGTCCCTTGCTACGAGATATGTGTTAAATTACTTTTATAATAACAGTGCATTTTTGTAAAATTTCTACGTTGCGTGTACAAATGTAAATCTTGAAGTTTTTAACATATAAATGTGACACTCCTAAAATTAAATCAACGTAAACCAAATACGATTAGGGTTAATTGGAATAAAACCGGTACACACTGTATTGGGTTGACCCAACTGGGTCAAATGAGTGAGGTGGGTCAAAAGGACCCAACATTCACTCACTTAACCCACAAAACAACAACACACGATAATAACAACAACAAAACACTTTCTTCTCTCTCAACTCTCTCACTCTCACACCACCCACACCATCACTCAAGCCACCATAACTCACTCACCGGAGCTCCGATCGCCGCACCGTCGCCGGCTACACGAAGCTCTTGTCCCCATCTTCGATTCTATAGTGCAATTAAGGTATGGGTATCATTAGTTATAGCTACATTCTCCTCATTCTCCATTTCTTGAGTATAGAGTTGAGTTCTTGAGAAATCCTTGGGAATTCTATGATTTAGGGGACACTAGGTGTAGATTGAAGCCAAGGAGGCAACAATTGAGCTAATGGGTTGAAGGAATTGAGAAAGGAACCCTAGGATTGAGAGCTTTGGAGGTCTACAAGAGGTACGGAGTAGGATTCCTTAGTTTAAAGCTTGTATCTATGTGATTTCTTGAGTTGCATGCTTGAATTGTATGTTTGATTGTGAAATGGTATGTGAATGTCTGCTTGCATGTGCTTGATGATGATGAATTGTGTTTCAAATTGTGAATTGAGTAGATAGGAAGTGGATTGGATGGAATTGAGTTGTGAAATTGTGATGAGAAGGTGATATATGATGAATGATAAATGGTATGAACTTGGTAGAGGATGAGATGTTGGAATGGTAAGGGAATTGGTTAGAATTTTGACTGAAAATGCAGGTTCTGTCACGAAGGAATCAATTCAAGGGGCATCGAGTCGACTCCCTGGGCCTAAATTCTTCAAAATCTTTGAATTTTATAGCCAGCGAGCCGATTCGGTTCATCACCGAACCGATTCGTTCTTGAACAAAACCCAAGGTTTGAGCTTTAAATCGATTCGTCTTGGGTTCGAGTCGACTCTGAGGAAAGTTTGAGAAAACGAAGGATTTGCTAAGTGTTTTGAGTCGACTCCAATCTGGGGCGAACCGATTCGTTTGTGGACAGGGGGTAGAGGACTTCTTTGGAATCGATTCGCACTTCCTACGAGTCGATTCTCAAAAAAGGTTTTCTCAAAGGACAATTGACTAAGTACACAGAATCGAATCGACTTGGGAGTGGAACCGATTTGTTTTTGGACAGTGACTAAACGTGATTTCTTAAATCGATTCGCTACACTGGCGAGTCGACTCGAGCTTTCAAACTTAGAAAATTTAGGAAATTTCACTTAAGCGAGTCGACTCGGTTAGAAAGGGAATCGATTCGAAGCCCTTTGTATGTTTTCCACAAGAGCTTGAATGAGAGGCCGAGTCAATTCGGGAGACACTCGAATCGATTCAGACCTTCTTAAAGTTTAAAAAAAAACAATGAATCTGAAAGGAAGTATAAGGTGATCCACTTCCTAGGCTACTCGATTGCTTTCAATACAAAATCATAACCGTGAGCCTAGGTGTCGTCAAGAGGACTAGATACTCAGCCTACGGCAACAGCGGACCATCGGGAGTAGTAAGTGTCTGTAGGGCCTTTGTTTCCATGCGAGACATTGGCTAACGTCGCGGCTTACGTTAGTGACAAGGGGGGCTTAATTGCCGACGGCCCGGCTACCAAAGTAGGTTATAGTCAAATGAAAAGAGATGGAAACCCCCTATGATTATAATTATGAGATGAGAAAGATCGTAAACGATCGGGGCCGGCTGATTGGTCCTCGGGGAAGTACGAACGATGGTCATCCAGTGCTAGTTCTAGATCGGTCGGGTTTGGCTATGATAGCCGACCGGATGAGCTCATCTTAGCCTGCAGGAAATTAGGCATACATCATTTGCATATTGTGTGAATTGATTGGTGTGCCTAACTGTTATATACTTGTTTGATGCTAAATGTGTACTTGACTACTTGATTTACTTGCTCTCCTTGTATACTTCTTGTGTGATGACCCTTGGGATTAGGTAGATACCAGAGTTAAGCTTGGGGCGCTTGTTCCGTACTGGGAACCCCATGAATTTGTGCTCTCACTCCGTTGTTGTTGAAATATTTCAAATGCAGGTGGAGACTAGCGGTCCGATCGCTTGGCTAGAGCTATGGAGGGCTTGGCTTAGCTATTTTGTTATTGACCAAGTGTTTAGCTAGAGAGCGTTTTGTTGTAGGTGTAACCATGAACCGAGAGATGAATTGTAGTATTTGAACATGAATTTGTGGGTCTATGTACTCGGATTAGATACTTTTACTCTGTATGGTTAACGCTGCGCTGCTCTATAACTGTCATATATAAATTTATGTTGTCATTTGGCTCCTCGTTATGTCCTTCTTCTATTCCTTAGAGTATTGTTTTAGTTTCCTTCGTGTATCGAAATTGTAAATACCTTAAGTTCCACCGGCTCAGACTTAAGCTGTGTGGTGGAAGCTCAGGGTGTTACAATAAAAATAAAAAATCCTTTGTCTGCGTTTTTGAAAATCAGTAACAATTTTGGTTTACTTGAATATTTTTGGGTTAAAAAAAAAACACTTTGAAGAGAAATGGAACTACTTGACTATTTAAGGGAAGTTCCCTGGTATGGATTACATGCATGTAGATCTTATGTGTTTGGAGAGGATGGATGACGCGTGTGTATTAAAGATAAGGCTGTCTGAAACAGAATTTGCAGAATGACTCTTGATAGCTGTGGGAAGAAGAAAAAGGAACCTATGATGTGACAAGTATGGTAGAGGATAAATAAAATTGATTAACATATATAATCTCATAGTTAAGTATTTTTGGATTTTTTGTGATAACCCGCAAATATATAAATATAAATAAATAAGTAAAAATAATAATAAGTAAAATTGGGACCCACTATACTTGATTTATTTTCCTAACCCTATAAGCACACGCAAACCCCTTTTCTTACTTTACCGACATACAAACACAAGAGAAAAAAAAAGAGGACAGAGAAAAGATAAGACAGGGAGGAAGAAAGGAGAACAGGGGAGGATAAAGAAAGAAAGAAATAAAGAAAGAAAGAAAGAAAGGAAAGGGAAGTGGGTGGCGCCGGCGGTGGACAAGGGTGCCGCCGCTGCCTCCGCAAATCCAAAGAGAGATATAGGATGAGGAGAGACGCTGGTTGAAGGGCGATAAAGAGGAGAGAAGAATGTGAAGTGAAAAGGGCAAACCCGCTTTGTTTTTGTCTCCACCTTTTCCCTTTTAGCTTATCGTTATGCCTGGTCTATGACCCTTGTTCTGCTGCACTGCTTTGCTCAGCCTTTACTTCTTCAGCTTTGTTCTGTTCAAATTTGCACTGCGTTTCAAATTGTCTTCGATCTCTTAGGACTCAACTGTGAGTAAACTTTGTATGTGTAGTTAGATTTTATTACTCTATAATTTTATAATTGTTAAAATTTCTCTTGAAATTGAACATTTGGTTACCAAATAATTTGATTGTTAGCATGATATATACTTATTTTGCTAATTTTATTGTTGAAATTTCCACATGAGACACAATCTATTGTTTTGGAAATTTATTGAGACCAATATTTGAAGGATTGGTTCGTAATTGAATTTTTATATATATTGCACTTTGAATGCAATTGAACTGATGAATTCGATATGGCTAAATGTTTGATTGATGATATTGATTGAATTATCTGGCAAGCATTATCTTACTATTATTAATTAGTATGTATAAAAATGTTTTGGAAGGCTCCATGACAGAAACTGCAACTAACGGCAGTAGGCGTTAGTCTTGGTGCATCTTGACTGTATTCCAGGGCCATTTGAGATAAAATTGGCACCTGTGTCTGTTTCATGTCCACGGAACCGGTGGAACATGTCTGTTTCAGAGTCACACGAAGGAAAAGACCACCTAAGTGTGATTTCTGTCTGTTATTCTGATGTTCTGGATTAGATAACTTTCCTTTTATCTTTATATATGAATATATGGAAGTTTAAATGTTGATACCTATAAATGTTTATATAAGTGTTTATTAATTTGTTTCGATATATTCTTTCATTGTTATTATTGTAAATTATTTATGACAAAAAGCTTATATTTAAAGTGTCTCTTGTAAGTTATGGATGCTCTGTTTACTCACTGAGTTGTAAAACTCACTCCGTTGTGCTTTCATGTTTTTCAGATATGAATCTTGATCATAAATCTGCTCTGTCAGTTCCGTTCTGGTTCTACTTGATTTGGGTAAATTCTTAAAGTCTTTGGATGTATTAGAGTACTCCATATGCCACAGGCGATCCAACCATAGTGATCTGAGGTAGTTAGTTTTGTATTATATAATCCAATACGATGAATTAGAGTTTAATTTGATAGCTGAACCTTATTTGAAAGAATTGTAGAAAGTTCTGTTTATTTTTTTTTAGAAAAGTGTTTCTGAGACTTATTGGGAATAAATTTTCTAAGTGCCAATCATGGCCAATTTGGGTCGTGACATTTTTGGGTTAAAGGCTTGCATGGGCTTAATGTGTTTTTTCAACATATGAAGGAACTGAAGGGTATACGGGCTTTGTGTCATGAATAAATAGTCTCCTTTTTAAATACCCAAAAAAAAATAGCCTCCTTTTATAATTTTTTGCTTAACATAGTAGCTCTCGTGGATTAAAATATAAATTAACTCTTTGGTTGATTGCTTTTTATCAAGTGTAGACGTGTAGTGATTTTAAAACACTCGTTATTAATAATCATTAAATTCTTGGGAGTTGATTTATCTTTAAAATAAAAAGTTATTTTTAAAAAAAAAGTCAACATGAAACATTGATTACTTGATGAATCAAATAAATTAAGAGAAATTTTCAAGTGAACTTTTTTTTTAAAAGAAATTTGAAAATTTCAACTATTATGATTTGGATTGAATAGATTTATATCTCATCCAAATTATAAAATTTTATAATTTGAAAATTTTTAATTAGTCTTACTATTCATGTACCCCCTTTATCCTTTATGATGAAAAATATTATTTTAATATATAATGAGGATATATGTTATAAGTTGTGCTTTTCTATAAATTTGTTTGTAAAATTGAGTTAACTTAGACCTTCCAACACTCACCACAAGACAAATTTAGAGAGGCTATCTATTCATAAAAGAAACGTCATATTTCATTTTTATAGATGGAACATGTGATAATTTTTCTATATAATAATATAATAATTGGAATACCAATATATATACAATTGGAATACCAAAATATATAATTGGAATACCAAAAACAGCAAAAAAAAATGTAATTCCAAAAAAAATATATAGTAATATAAATGAAAAGTCCTTTTAGTGGCATGGCAATACAATATTGAATTTGAAACTTTATGTGCTTACGTATTGCTATTAGAATTTTTACTTTTTTTATAGATTTGTTATTTTCACAATAAATTGGATTTATCAGGATTTATTTTTAACTAAAATTATAAAATTTTATTATACAGTTGTTAAAGGATTTTAGATAAATTTTTTGTATTTTTTATTTACATTAATTGTGTTTAAAATTAGATATAAAGTATAATTGTTGACATAATAATTATACAAGGATTTATTTTTAAAATTAATTGTTTTTAACATTTTAAGCACAATAAGTTTAATTGTCTTTTTGGCTTAAAATACTATTGAAATGTACTTAAATTTTATTCTTATTGTCAATTATCATAAACTTATTAAACTAAAACAATAAAAAAAAATTATTTTCACAATTAATTGTGTGTAAAATTTTTAATAATGACTATTTTTGTGGTCAGCCCACTGCCCACTGAGTTAAACCAACTGACCCATTTCATATGCACGTAGACAATGGGGGCCAAGCCTCCCAAAATATTTAATAAAAATTTAGTACTATAGGTATAGTGAAAATTTAAGTAGCTCAATTGGTTAATTCTCTCTATTGAAATGTGGCTGAGGTCTCTTTTTTTTTTTCACTCGCGTTTCATAATAATAGTCAATAGTCAATAAATATGGCCATATGGGCCTTTTCATTTGTGGCAATATGGGCCTTTTGCAGTTTCTTCATTGCCTCTTTAAAATTTTAAAATTACTATCCAAACAACATTTTTAAAAATCAAAATTAAAAAGTTTATCAACAAAAATTGAAAAATAAATCTCACTATATATATTTTTTTACGGATATCTTGTTATATCTATGTAATAATCTAATCAACCCTTACTATATATTGTTTTAGAAAAAACCTTGCTATAATCTAAATATTACATTAATAAATTTTGTTTAAATATAAATAATATTAATTTCCGTGACTATATAAATAATAGAATTAATCTATGTGAATCATTATATATATCCGTATGCACCATTTAGCAATACAGAAAAATATAAACATTAGCACAGAAACAGAAATTTTTATGAATAAACAGAAACATTACCATAAATAATAACAATATAGTATTATATAATTTTTATGAATGCTATTTGCATACTAAAATTTAATCACTAAATTAACCACTAAATATTTGTGCATAAATAAATATATTTTTTAATACATTCTTAATGTGTATTTTATATTTCAATATATATTTTGTAATGATAACTGATTTAATGATTACTTTTTATGTCAATCTAGTTTTACACCAATTTTTTAATTTGGCGCCCCCATAATATATTCATTCAAGTTCCGCCGCTGCATGTATAACAGTATGAACTACGAACACTTTTCTCTGGTTTCAAATTCACATATTCTTATATGGTCCTAGTCATATTTTGGCATCATAGCATCATAGGAATAATGATGTCTTTAATTCTTCTGAATCTTAAATCTTAGTCTGTTGAGAAGGTTAGAGCTCACTGCCTTTCAAGTGCTAAAGACTTTTGTTTGATTCTCCCATTTCTTTCCTCTCTTCTGCTTGCCTCTAGTTTGGTTGATCGGACCCCTCCTAATTCTAAACAAATTAAGATTAACTGTGTGATGCTAGCGTGAATAGTAATTCGGGTGTTGCTGGATTTGGCTGCGTTATTCGAGATTCAAGTGGGTCTTGGCTTCAAGGGTGTGTTGGCAATTTCCATCCGATTAGCGTGCTCCGCTGTGAGTTTTTTGCTCTTTGAAGAGGACTCCTCTTAGATTAGAATTATGGTCATAGAGATATTGTATGTAAAACTGATAATGTAGATGTTTTTTCTGCGGTTCATCGTCACTCTATCATGACATATGCAATTGACTTAGATTTAATTGTCAAGATTCAGGATTTGATTATGAGGAATTAGACAGTGGAGCTTAAACTGGTCTAGAGATCGGCTAATAGAGTAGCAGATGCAATGGCCAAATATGCTATGAGGAGTCAAATTGCCCAAGCTGAATGGTTGAAGCTACGGCGCTCTCTTGTTTCTCTCCTAATTATGGATCTGGCTAGTTCTAATATTTAGGGTGTCTTTTTTTAATCTTTTCAGTAAAAAAAAAAAAGTCACAAGGTAAATTCTTTGATATCCATAAAAGGTATAAGTTTTAAATCAAAGTTAATTTTGTGCATTTAGGCTTGGTTTATTGCCTCTGCTTCATCTTCATCATTTTGGTCTTGCCCATCATTCTGCAATAATAATTCATAGGTACACTAGCTACTAAAGATTTTCAACAGAAATTTTCAACGCAATATAAATCTTTAGAAATTGAATAGATGTGGGACATGAGCAACTTCTTTCCAATTTGGACCTGTCTTCTTGTTATACCTTGCACTTTGCATGGGACAGTTTCATCTTTCCTCCCCTATAATCTCAAATAATGCAATATTTAGTAGTTCTGCGAAGCCGATCAGGTAAAGCTTCCAACTTGAATGATCCATTGATCACGAACACTTGAAGGGGGCTGACAGATTTTTCTTTTCTTCTTCGCCCTCGAAGTTCACCAGATCAGTACACCAGCTTCTTTAAAGCAGTCAAGCGACCAAGAACACTCGGTATAGACACTAACTTCTTACAATACCAAAAGAAACAAGAATCTGAGTTGTCGAAAGTGCCTTATGTTCATAGAGGACAAACATGTAACTCTGACAGTTAAAAACAATTATTGAAGGCTGATGAGATGTTTCATGTTTTTTGGAATCTCTTGGAGGCTGTAAGTCTGTAACATTCAGGAAAGTTCAAACATTGTAGATTTTTCAGGTCACAAAAGGAATTAGGGAGTGTTTGCAAACTACTACAACCTTTTAGATTTAGGTACCTCAAGTGCTTCTTCATCTTGGCAAAGCAATCATTAGGCAACAAGCTGAATTTGATCTCTTCTGAGTTGAACACCTTTAGAATTTTATTCTTGAATTTGTCACAAGCCAATTCCTTCATGGATGATGTATGACATGTGGTTTAAGTTACTGCGTTAGTTAGTTAGAGTTTATTAGACAGTTTCAGTAGTTAGTTGTAGTTAGTAGTGAAAGTAGTTAGTAACAAACACCTTGTACATAAGTAGCTTGATTGCATTGTTCAGATCAATAATTCAATATCATCATTTTGTTCACAATCTCATTACACTCGAATACCTTTCTCTCTCACTTTTTAATCATCGAACAAACACAAGATTATGCATTTTGAATCTTTTAAATGTGAGTTTTTCAAATTTTGCTAGCTCATTGTTTTTTAAATCTTTGAGAGTTTATTTGTCTTTCAAATTTTTCCATATTATTTTTATTTGTGGCAAAAACTTTTGAGTACTGAAAGAGTTAACCTTTATAAAAATAGAAAAGAGCAAAATAGGTGTCACTCCTAAATCCTAATATTTTGGAGTTTCAACTGTTAATCGTATGGATAAGAGAGAAAACAGGGTTGCTTGGTGCGTTTCTCATCAGAAAATTTACAACTTGTTTCCCAAGGCTCAAGTTTCACAACTTGCGGTACAAGTTGCAATTGATGACGTGTCAAATCCTAACTGGTTCTAAGTAAGCAAAACGGATATCCACTTTCTGAGGAATCTTAGGTAGTTACAAACGTAGAAATTTCTCTACGTGTTTAAAAGCACTAGCCAGGGATTCAATTGAGCTTACAACATTCAATTATTGGTGTTCTCTTTTATTATTATTATTATTATTATTATTATTGCCAAAAGAATGGCGTTAAAAAAGAGTGCACTTTTGTTGGTTCCACTAATAGGATTGGGTTACAGCTACAGGGCGATCCGGCCAGCTCCTCCAAGAACTCCAACCATCACATCACCAAGAATAAGGCTCAGAGATGGGAGGCATTTGGCTTACAAGGAGTTTGGTGTTCCTAAAGAATTAGCCAAGAACAAGATCGTCTTCTTGCATGGCTTTGCTTCTTCCAGGCATGATACCGCCATTGCAGACATACTTCGTCCGGTACTCTCTCTGCTTCATATTCAGTGTCTCTTTTTAATTGTACACAAGTATTAAAACAATCCTTAAATATCATGATAGTAAATGTGATCATTATTGATCAGGGTGTTCTTGAGGAACTGGGAGCATACATTGTATCTATTGATAGACCAGGGTATGGTGAGAGTGATCCAGATTTTAATCGAACTCCGAAAAGCTTGGCTTTTGATGTTGAAGAGCTTGCTGATAAGCTGCAACTTGGACCCAAGTTTTATGCCTTCGGATACTCCATGGGAGGTCAAGCTGTTTGGGGCCTCCTCAAGTACATCCCTCACAGGTCCGTCAACATAATCCTACGCTCATATGTTACTAACATGTCAGCATATACTTTTTATTTATTGAATCACATTCATAAATTTATAAGACTTTTGAAACAGTAAATTTAAAAATTAATTACTTTTACTTATGTGACAATATATGATACACCCGTGGAAATTAAATTCTGAATATATAAATATTAAAAATAAAATGAAACATTTATTTGCTAAATGTAGACTTGCTGGAGCAACACTTATGACACCAGTAACTAACTATTGGTGGAGTGGGTTCCCTTCCAAGTTGTCAAAAATGGCTTACTCCAAACAACCTAGGCAAGACCAATGGGCAGTTGGAGTTGCTCATTACTTACCATGGCTGACATATTGGTGGATGACTCAGAAGTGGTTTCCAGCATCAAGTGTTTTATCACAGAATCCTGCTATTTTGTCACTACAAGATTTATCATTGCTCTTTTCTCCTAAGGTTCCACAAAGACAATATCAGGTTCATTAATTAATTAGCACTTCATTCTTGTTGAATATCAATCTTATAATAAATGTATGTATGTGTTTTGAAATACATTCTTGTTGTTGTTGTTCCAGTCACAGGTGTTACAACAAGGTGAAGCAGAATCTGTTTGCCGAGACATGATCGTTGGATTTGGAGCTTGGGATTTTGATCCCTTTGATATTGAAAACCCTTTTCCAAATAATGAAGGACAAGTTCATCTATGGCAAGGGGAAGATGATAAACTTGTCCCTGCTATGCTACAACGTTATATTGGTCAAAACATTCCATGGATTAAGTACCATGAATTGCCAGGTGCAGGGCACATGTTTCCTTTAAGGGAGGAAGTGAATGAAGCTATTCTCAAAACACAATTACTGGGTGCACAAAATTAGTAGTGAATTACATATTGCTTTTTCTTTTGGTTGTTTTAGCATTGGATAGATCTCAGAGGCATTTAAGAGTATGTTTATTTTATTTTATTTTATTTTTTTTATTTCCAGTAGTGTTTCTTATTTTTAGAGCGATTCAGTAGTATGTTGTTTTTCTGTGGACTTGACTTAAAAAATTCAGGACTTGTTGCGTTGGGATTGGGTTGTGATGTTTGTTTTGATCAATAGAGAGGCCAATATCATTGCAGATTATATGGCTAAGAAGGGTGCTCATAGTGGCATTGACTATTGCTTGTGGACAGCTCCGGAAGAGGAGCTTGATGTGATCCTCCATCGGGAGGTTGCCTCCGTTGGTTAGTTGTCTTTTTTATTAAGTCACAAAAAAAAAATAGTATGTTGTTTTTCTGTTTTATTTTTAGTGTTTCTTATTTTTAATATTTTGTATAGAAAAAAAATTTAATTAATAAAATTATGATTTTTTTCCTCTTCTATGTTTTGGCATTTCTTTTCTTTTATATATAAACAAATTTGTTATGATATTTTTTTCTTTCGTTATCAAAAATCAAAATTTATATATTTTTTATTATAAAAAATTGATAATATGTGATAAAAACTACATAAATTAAAGTTCATTATTTTTTCCAGTAAAATTTTCAACCATTATGAATTTTCATGTATAAATTTCCAAGCAAATGGAACCAACTCTGATTAATATAAGGGCTTAGCTAATTTGTTTAAATAAGTATGGAGATTTTGAATTGTGTCTTATGTATACAAAATGCATTAGCTAATAAAAAACCTCAAATTCTCTTCCATCATGTGGGACATGCATGGCTACAATGTTTCACCGATTAGGCCTTGTTTGTTTGAGGTGAAATGGAGAGAAAATTAGACACCAAAAAAAAAATGGAGAGGAAGGAAAATAGGAAAGAAGTGAACTGACTTCTCTTATTTGATTTGAAAAGCAATAAATGAGAAGTGTATCCGAGAAATGAAAATGGTGGTGGGATCCACATAAAAAAATTCTTATCCCATTGTGAGGAGAAGTGGGAGAGAAATTGATTTCTCTTCGACCAAACAATTAGAAAAAAGTTAAACTTTCATTTCATTCCTCTTCTTCACTTCCTTTCAACTTACTTCATCTTTATTTACTTCCTTCCTACCAAACATAACATTAATGTTCTAGGCTACTAAATTTTTAAATATTTAACAAAAATTAATTTAAAGAATAAAATGACAATTATGATAATAAAAATAGTCAAATTTATAATAATGCAATTGTGAAATTTTCTTAAAAAACCTTGCATTTTTTTAAAACATATTTTCATTAGAGATCAGATAATGGAATTACTTTATATCAAAACAATTATATCAGTATGTCAATATTTTTTTCTAATAAAAATTCAATAACTTCCAAGTCAAAGAGTCCATGGTAAATATCATATTCCTAATATTACACTAAAATATTATGATGGATAACATTCTTCATATCTAAATAAAATATTATGATGGATAACATTCTTCATATCTAAATACCAAAAATACAAGTGATTTAGATTTAGTTGAAAGTTAATGTTGTACTTTTTGACTGGAACATTTTCGGCATGTCTCCTCTTTTTCATGTTTAGGGATGTTTATGAAATCGGGTAAAGTTGAGTCTACTCTAATTTAGATTTGATCCAAAATATATCTTGGATTTATTTTTGAGATTCTAATCTTACCCTAAACTCGATAAAATCTCTTCGATTTTGGGCCGAGTGAAAATCGAGTGAAGTCCTGATAAAAATCAAGTCTTCTCCAATCAAATTTCAAAAATAAAAATATAATAACCAATTACATGGTAAAAGCACAAATATTTAAATCTTATGCAAATAAAATATAGAATTAATTTACATTTGTCATTGTACACATTCGTATACCCTATTTACAACAAGGGAAAATGTAAATTTTTGTGCTGATATTTACATTTTTCCGTGTTGTAAATGAGATGTACGGAAATGTATAATGATAAATGTAGCATTATCATAAAATACAATATAGCATTAACATAATAAAACACAATATTAAAATATAATTTTAACTTTTAAGTGTAGTTCAAATTGTTAAATAATATAATTGAGTCAAATATAAACACTAGAGTGAGTCTTGAATAAAAGGTTCATCAAATAAATAAAAATTATATAATTACATAATTATATTTTATTGTTCACTAATTTTTTTATGGCTTATTAAGTTCTCTAATTTACTTTATACAAATATTATTATGTTATTTAAAATTTTAGTTAGATATATACCACCTGCCAAGATAACCCAAGCCTATATTCATCTCTTGATTTTATATTTTTATCAAGTTGATTTTATTCACTTTCACCATAATTCAAATTACATTAATATCAGGTAAAAAATGACCAAAATTTCATTGTGGCACATCCAATCAACCCTAGGTTTCATGGCTTACAAAAGAAATTATTGAAGTGAAAAGAAAAGAAAACTAGAAAAGGGAAGACAGGTAATGAAGCAATCAAAATAGATAATTTAATATGAACCAACTAAGATTTGGTTTGGTAAAATTTTTACTTTTTAAAAGTAGCTTATGAAGGGTGGGTTTGGTAAAACTTTTATTTTTCAAAAGTAGCTTATGAAAGTTGTCTTTTAAAAAATAGCTTTTTAAAAGTCGTAGCACATATGTTTGGTAAAATCAAATAAAAAATATCTTTTAATAATCATAAGTAAAAACAATTGTGTTTAGTAAAGTGACTTTTAAAATTTAAAAAGACCATAATAAATATAAACGTAATAATGAATATAGATATTTATTAATAAATGAATTTATATTACTGTTTTTAATTTTGATAAGCATAAGTCATCTTTAAAAAATTTCTCCCTAAGTGCTTTTAAAAGCAGCCCCATCTTTTAAGGTGAATTATTCGGTGGGCCTCACAAAATGAGCCCCCAATTGAGGCTGGACAGGAGATTGACGGTTTGTCCGTCTTTCTCTTATTATTGTTCTTACACCCATGAAGTGTGTAATAACAGAGTGCACACCATATCTATACCAATATATAATGGAAAAACATGGGTTTGGTGTCCAAATTCCACTTTCAAAAATACCCCTCTAATTAATCCAAAAATACCTCTCTAATTAAACTGTTTTTATTCTTCAGTTTCTTTCCGTAAACTCCTCCACTACATTTCATAATAACCTCCATTCTCTACCTATCAGTTTCTTTCCGTAAACTGTTTTTATTTCTACACTTATCAATTCCATTCTCTACCTATCTACTACGTTCTCAAATTTACTCTTTCAAATTTTTCAACCTTAACTCCTCCTTCTCTGCAAATAATTTCCTGTCTTATTCCAACCTGATCTTCGTTTTTTTTCTTCCATAACATTCCAAAATACTACAAAAGACATTCATTTATGGAATGGCACATGGAAGGTGGAAACTATTTAACAGGAGGACTTAACAGAAGACCTGTTCAAAACATTATTCATCATCTATACGTTTCAATGATCTCTGTGAGTTAGTTATCCACTCATCTACTCCATTGTCTATCCATCTATTATGTACTCTCATTTTATCTTTTAATTTTTCAACCTTAACTAAAACTATTTCTTCTTTGCAAATAATTGGCTGAAGAAACTTATTTACAGACTTATTTCAAACTTCAAGTCCATCTACTTAACAAAGGGAATCAATAGAACACCTACATAGAAGATCATATTGAACTTCTATCTTTCTCTTTATCTGAAATTTTTCTTTCTCTTTTTAAATATTCATTATATTTAATTTTTTAAGGAAAAAAATCAAAAAATATTCGGATTAAAAACAAATTACATATAAAAAAAATTAATTCTATTAAACCAATTGAAAAATAAATTTGTAAAAAAATTAAAAATAATTGTAAGCACTCATACTGCATAATAAATAATATGTTTGTGTACTATATTATTATTAAACATAGATTGAGAGTACAATATTAACTCCACTTATTTAAACTCTCAATTCTATTATTTTTACCTCCTATATCAAATTTCAAAATACTGAAAATATTATTGATTCATGGTATGGCATATAGCAGGTACAAGAGATCAATAGAAGACCAGTTCTAGAGGCCTTTGAGTACAATTAAGAAGTCTAGCCGGAAGAGAGCTATTTAACAGAAGTTCAAAGGATCATTTAAATCTACGTGTTTCACCTTTATAAACTAAGACTTGGTATTATAATGGGATTCTGATT
>JASCZI010271999.1:31711-57028 GCA_036250425.1 Stylosanthes scabra
TTTATTAGAAAAAGTGGCTGAACAGACAGGACAGTGCCTGTGAAGCCGCTAGTTATAACGTAATTACAAAAAACGCCTTTTTTCTTTTTTTGGTATTAAAACTCCATTCTTTTTTATTGTTAGTAAAATAGCTTACCGGGCCAAAAAAAATTTATGGAATAGTCTAATATAACAGAATTCCAAGATTGAGGTGGCCCATTCTATGTTCTTTCTATTTTTTTTTGGACATATGTTCTTTGTACTTGAGGGTTGATTCTTTACTAACTAAATAATTATTATTGACGGGCCTCTTGGCCCCTTTTTTTAACCAAAAAAAAAATTATTATTATTGACCAATACCAAAAAAAAAAATTATTATTAACTACACCCAAAAAAATTTATTATTATTGTAATACCCAAAAACAAGTATTATATTAAATACATAATATTAAATAATTCTATCGCTACTCATGCGATATAAGACTTGTTGCACTAAAGATATAGAATTTTCTAAATAAATTTAATTAAAATTCGTATCATAAAAATGTCATGACTTTGTTCATTTTATATTATATTAAAATAGATTTTAATTCTGTTTTAAATAGCAAAAAATTAGTCATATTGCTCCAAAAAATATAAAACCCCTTTCCTCTTCATATTTTTTATGTCAGGTTACAACACACTTTTGTACAGAATTCTAGTTAAGAGCACAAAACATTTTCTTGTATTTTGTAAATTTATTAATTATATTTATTTAATCTAAATATTATAAGTCCCACGTCTACGAAGGATATGGACTCTTGAGTGAAATATAAGTGTGAAGCATTCCTCACCCCATGAGCTAGCTTTTGGGGTTGAGTTAGGCCAATTTAGTCTCAATTCTAATATGGTATCAGAGCCAAACCGATCCCATCTTGTCGGGCCACTCACCAATTCATGTTCACGCTCTAGACGATCATACCTAGGCGTGACGGGGTGTATTACAAGTCCCATATCTATGAAGGATATGGACTCTTGAGTGAATATAAGTGTGAGGCATCCCTCACCCCATGAGCTAGCTTTTGAAGTTGAGTTAGGCCCACCTAATCTCAATTCTAATACTAAAAACTAATATGAAAATAACATATATCGCTATAGAATGCATATGACTTAGGGATTATTTATAATTAATTTTACATTCTAATACGCTATATTTTTTAGAGAATGTTTGGATGCAATTATTTGGCTAAAAAAGTTTTCTGACAAAAACTATCTTTTTTATGTTTTTTGCGTGTTTAGATCATTTTTAATAATAAAAGTAAAAGTATTAGTAAGATAAAAAAATTTTAGAAAATATGTTTTTACATTTTTTAAAAGATTTTTTTCTTGAGAAAAATATTTTAACATAATAAATAAAAAATATTTTATATTATTATGCCCAAATATAATTGACAAATAAAAAAATATTATTACACGAGATATGCAAACACAAAATTACTTTTAATTTTGTAAAAAATCTTTAAAAAAAATTTAAAAAAATATATTTTCCAATAAGTTTGTCCAAATAAATCTTTAAAGAAGAAAAAAAAGTTTAATAAATATTTGACACGATGTATGCAACACATGAACACCATAAAATAATAATCGGCCACGTGCCAAATGGGATTGCTAAACCCAAAAATCCCAATTTCCTAATTCCTTTTATTTTCCTGAAATTTCTAATTTCTATATTTTTTCTTTTTTCACCATAGACCAAACAAGATCGATATGTGCTCCAACATCTGATGAATATCTAAGCCTCAAACATATTTTTGCTTCTCATCTCAAGGCCCTTTTGCAATTCATATCTTGTAAAGATAAAAGAATGACCCCAAACCCGTTAAAGGGAACCCAAGCCCAGTCAACCAAAAATTTAACAACTACTCCAATATTATTAAATGCACCGAAACATTTATGTATTTCAACATTTGACTGAAGACTAGCCACATTCACAATTATCAAGGACACCTTCACACTCATTAGCTGGTTACACGACTTTACACTCCCCAACGTTACTTTACACGTGTATGTCCTCTCAAGCTGACACGATACCAAAATAGTACGAGTCTCAATTGGGGGCTTATTTTGCGAGCCCCACCGAATAATTCGCCATCTTTTAAAAGTTATAAATACAAGCACATCGTCTTTTTAATTTAACAAATATAAAATAAGGTGTTTG
The DNA here is from genome assembly GCA_036250425.1 of Stylosanthes scabra. NCBI lineage: Eukaryota > Viridiplantae > Streptophyta > Magnoliopsida > Fabales > Fabaceae > Stylosanthes > Stylosanthes scabra. The sequence goes on from JASCZI010271999.1 coordinate 33,888, forward strand.
TGCTTTTAAAAAGCTCTAACATCACCAAACCAAGCCTAAATAGTCATGCTAACTCACCTTTATAGTATTGACTATGGTATATACTAACTCAGCTCCACATTTGAAGTCGAGCTAAAAAACATAGGGTCACTTTAGTATTTTACAAGATTCATTGCACAAACTCACATAAAAATACAAATAATGAACAGTGCAAGAGTTTTAATACTATTGAACAGGAGTAAGAGCACTGCAAACCTCCCCATATTTCAATACTATGCAATCTATAGTTACTAATTACATAGATTTAGCTCTAAAGTAATTATTGGTCGTGTGTATCAAAATAATCTTTGAAATCCCAATTGCATTAATTACCATTTTAAAATTCATAAAGTGAAGTATGTTACTGGTGCAACTGAGATTTCACATGCTATTTTAATATACGCAACAATCATCAAATTAACTTCGGCGTTTAACTAACCAAAAGAACGACAAAGAAGTCACTCCCACTTGCACATAATTTGATGAGTGTGCCTAAAGTCATAAGTTAACACCACACTTCCATCCATTCTCTTCAAAACAAAGCTTTCCACAAGTACAAAGCACCCAAAATTTTCCCAACGGTTAGACCCTTCAAATTTCTCTTCCCTAGTTAACCTCACTTGCCTTTTATTATTGAAACCCAACCAACCACCCCTTTCTTGTTCCCATTTCATTCTCTCAACAATACCAAAACTCAATCCAACACTAACCACTACTCCCACGTTATCCACATTCTTAAACCAAACCACACCATCACCAGCATTCCCTTCTTCCCGAAAAGCTTCTTTTCCGTCCACCATTGCCAATTCTGTTTCAATAACAACATCCACAAAAACTTCATCACTTCCCTCATCATTTTTCTTTGAAAAAAATTTCTCCCATCTTTGCTCAAGTGTCATTTCATAAAAAACAGATCTTTTCATCTGGTCCTTTAGATTCATTCCTTCCTTCACAAACATAAATGGGCAATACCACTTTCCAATAACCACTGAATCAGAACGATCATTAGACAATGTGACATTTGAAGTTGGTAATAATAATTGGCCACGCAAAGAATGATTTAGGCCAAGAGCTTCATCCAAATTGTAATTGTGTGGTGTCTTGGCACAAAGGCTCCAACTTCTTCTCCTTAAAAACAGAGGAGGAAATGCATCTTCAGCAATTGACTTTGCATAAAACCCGCAACGAGTCCTGATTATCTCAAATTGCTGATATTCGTTGAAGGGATCCAAAGGTCTTGGTTTGACATCTTTGACACACTTGCAAAATAAACATTTTTTCATATCCTCTTGCTTAGAACTCGTGCATGCTTCCCTGCATTATTCCAATTCCAGTATAACACACTATTTCTTAGTCTTCAATAGCCACCAAAGTATAACAAATAAACATAATTCAATAATGGTGTTACTAGTTAGTAGAAAAAATTATAATAATTAAATTAACAAAGGAGAGAAACCATCCGTGAGAGAGATGGAGAGATAAGTTCCTATTGTCTAGATAAGTATTGGCTACTAATACTTTTTCTAATTTAATTACTAAACACTTAAGGTTTAATGCATTATCAAGAATAACTAAGCACATATGATGAATAAGTAAGTTTTTATTTTTCGGATTAAGATTTTTATTTGATGTTGAGATTTTAACTAAAAAATTGTATGGAAGAAATCTGGGTCTAACTATTTTGCAAACAGTGGCATGCTCTGATGGTTTATTAGAGTTTCATCGTCTAGAAAAAGGTAAATTTGAAACAAGATAGGTGAGATACACTTTAATTTTGCATGCGTGTAACTCTTTTACTATGTATACGTTGAATAGGTGCAGAAAGAACTTTTTTGGTTGCGTTAAAGGGCAACAACAATGAGAAAATGCAAAAGTTCGAAAAATATTATTTGTGCATTACAGTAAGGATTTTAGTTCATAAATAAAAGAGGATTTACTTCATTTCATTTGTGTGAAGGATCGAGGAAGAGAAAGAAAAATTCAGTGACAGATGTAACAATTAAGTTACACAGCAATAGAGTTTTTTTTTAAGTTATCATCAAAATTGTCCTTAAAATTTTTAAATACCGATAAAAATATCATCGATTTTGTTAATGACGACATTGTCCATCGATTATTTAAAAATTGACAAAAGTAATGTCCAAATTTAAGTATTTTGGTCACCTTTGACATGTAATAAAAATATTTTTTTTTCATATTTTTAAATAATTGGTAGACTTCTTATCGTTAACAAAATTGAGGATATTTTTATCGGTGTTTGAAAAATTCAAGAACGTTTTGATAGTTAACTCTGTTTTTTCCTTTGCAAAAGTGTCTAATGTCAAAATTTAAAAAAACACATTAAAAATAAATTAAACTACATATGTATTTTATATTTATAATTAATTTAGGTGTGCACATTTTTTTGCCAACCAAGTCCAACCAAATTATTACTGCGAACATGTAATATCATACACTAATGACTAATTTTAATGTACACATAAGTTAACAGTTCTTTAATGAAAAGGTTAAAAAATACTGTATATACGCTCGCATCATCAATAGTACTGCTATAAGAAAATAATTTTTTTTACACACCAAAATTAATCACTATATATTTATAAAATTAATTCAAAAAATTAATTCATGTGTTCCATTTAGCAACACAGAAAAATATAAACATTAGTACAGAAAAATTTTCTGTACTAATATTTATATTTTTCTGTGTTGCTAGATGATCTGTACAAGTATGTACATTGGTATGTCTAGTATTATCGATATTTTAAAATCTTCATATCTTACTATTGGAATACTTTTGAATTATAACTTTTGATATTTACTAGAAGTGAATTATTTTATAATTAAAATTTGTATTATAATTGATAAATGAAATTAAATTTGTCTCGCTTTAGAAAAAACAGTATTATTTTATCGAGAATTAACAAAATTTTGTCACTTATATAATTATCTTATTTATATTGAAATATAATTAAAGATAATATAAAAATCAAATTGAATGAAAAGCAAGTATTAAGATTTTTAAATCTCGTATTTAGTCTAACTAACTATGTATGAAATATGGTTTATAGATGCTGATGTAATAACTTTCTATATGACTCCAAATAAAATTGAAATCAAAGCTAATGTTAGATTCGCACTAACATACCATGTTCAAAACAAACATAGGAACGCGTAATAGAGGCATGTATATACAACTAATTAAACTTCTTATGAAAACAAAATTATTGTTCAAAAGTAGCTTAACAAAATCGGAACAATAATAACTAAATGGCATACCCTTGATGCTTTCCTTTCCTCCGAATAACATAGTAGCGGTTGGAAGACAACGGTTGATTAAGAACTGGAATGAAAATAACCTTGTCAAGATCAACTGTGACATCTTCTCCATGGCCTTCAATATAAGTAACTGTCAAGTTCTTGTCCTGAGGCAAAGGTAGGTGTCTTATACAACTGTCCTTCCACAAACCAAAACAACAATATGACTGTGCTTCTTCATCCTGAAAAACAAGGTAACCTGAATTTGGACCCTCAGGGAGTGACCCTAAAAGAGCATTAGTAGGGTCTTTCTTATAGTTTGAACGAGGTCTTGTTACATACATTTTTTTTTCTTTTTGGTTAGTTTTTGTGTTCTAACTCTTCAAGCCTTAGTTCCTTTATATATTAGTATGTGTTCGTATATATGTTTGTTAATTTTTATTCAACGATGCTAGGTAATCAATAAAAATTCAGCCAACATCAGCCAACAATTTAAATTGGATGTTCTATTTCTTTATATTTCGGATGTTCTGTTTTTAAGTTTTGGATGTTCTGTTTCTAAAAAAATATAAAGTTGGCTGAGGTTGCTTTAAGTTTTGGATGTTCTATAACTTCCATTATGGATGTTCTATGAACAGCAGTTTCAGATAATTCTATTTTTTATTAGTCAATTTATTGGTTAAAAAATTATTGATTACCTCTACTTTTCTTATATTATCCTTTTGAAACGTGTATGTGTTTTATTATTCAATGGTATTTGAATATTTTTATGGATTAAAAGGTTGATCACATCACTTGTTATGACTTTTGAGTAAAATAATTCATTTTGAATGTATTTCAATATACACATACACACATAGCTGTCAATTTGCTTCAAGAAAACTAGTATGGTGTTTGCTAAGGAGAATGACCCTCAGAGATTGAGATTCAGTATTATATTTATTAAATAGGGACTTAATTAAAATTTCAGTTTGAATTTTTAAAATTTTATTATTTTCAGTACCTCTAATTAGAAGGAACTAAAAAACAGAGACTCAGATTGAGATTGAGACTGAGACTGAAACTTTAATAATATTTTATCTCCTAAATACCCTCACATAACACCCTAAATTACATACTACCCTTTCACAATCTCACTGTCTTCCCTCTCCGTCTTCCCTCTCCAATCGGTGGTATTTGGGCATTGGCAATGGCAGTGATTTCTAGGCAGCTCCGATTGTCAGAGTTCGACGGCGGCAATAGCAGCAAGGAGGATGGTGAGCTTTCTTTCTCGCTCCCTCTCCCTTGGCTAGCACTACTCCTCTTCCTACTTCTTGTTTCGGCGATGGTGGCCTCCATTTCTGACGTGACTGTTGCCTTCCTCTTCTTCTAGCAAGCATCTTCTTCTTTTTCAGCGATTAGTGCTTTGATTGTAAGATTTGTATATTTTTTTATCTTGGACCAACTCAAAAGTGATTTGCTTTCTTTCTTCCAATTTAATTTGTTCACGATCTGTTTTACATGCATTGAGTTTGACTCTAATTTTTTTCTTTCAGGAACTGTTTGAAGGTTTATCACTCCCACTATGTTCTTGTCAAGCCAGAGAATGGCCAATCTTGGATTTGTCATTTGTGGTAAGTCATTTTAGTTTCTTGATAATGTCGTAGAGTTCTTGCTTGCTGGTTAGCTGCTACAATATATATGTGAAAGATTCAGTTGATCTCAACTTGGTCTTGTTATCATATGATTTTCTATCTACTTGTTCCATGTATTTCTTAATTACTTACATGTGATTCCTCTATGTCTCCTCTCAATTGGAGTCTGATAATCAATGTTGTAATTCTTGTGAAGAAGTACGTGAAGCAAATAGGAAAAAAGATGGGCGCTGTTTTATATGGATTTAATTGTTCAGATTGATTTGATTCTAATTTTTTATTACTTTATGTACATAGTAAACTGCAATCTTGTGAATCCAAATACCACACTGTATATTAAGAATTAAGAACTTAACTGCAATCTTGATGTTATATTTCACTGTATGTATATATTGTTCATGTATATTTCACGGTAGTTATTTATTGTTCACCCCATATTTCAATTAAAATTTTGCAAATTTCCACTTATCTTTGTAAATTTTTATGCTCCATGGTGTTCTTGGTGTTAACCTTTGGTAATTATTTTTAGTCTGATTCTTTATTTTTTTATCACTCTAAGAAATAAGATTTGTGCCTGATTTATTTGTTGTTTTCTATATTGATTTTTGTTAGATTATTTTTCAATAATATTTAATTTTATTGTTCCTTAATTGAAACAATTCTAATGATAAGGCTAATTCTAGAGCATCTTTTCCATCGGTTAAATTATATTAGTAAAGCAAACAATTATGCAGAAAACTAAGTTATACAAAGGGTGTAAACTAATAAATACAATAAATAAATACAATACAATACACAAACTTAATTTAAATAAATTTATTTATTTTAGTCTTTATATAATTTAATTTTATACATTTTAAATTAAATATAATACACAAACTTAATTTAATTTTAACATTTCAGTCTCAATCTTTTAATATCGGTCTCTAAATGTTAATTTCTTTTCCAAACGCTACCATATATTAGTGTTTGTTCGTATGTTTGTTGATTTTTAGTTTATCGTTTTGAACGTGTATGTGTTTTATTATTCAATGGTATTTGACTCTTATTAGAATATTATATATTTTTATGGATTGAAAGGTTCATCACATTACTTGTTATGACTTTTGAGTAAAATAATCAAGTTTGAATGTATTTCAATATACACACACATAGGTGGCGATTTGCTTCAAGAAAACCATCAATTATTCCGGTATATACAATACAAGGGAGAAGGGAAAAAAAAAAGCAAGGGAATGGATGCAAAGTTATTTAGAATTGGAAAAATACTACGGAATTAACGTTAGAAATAATAGAGAATTAATTAGTATAATTAAAGAAATAATGGATGGTAAAAAGAAAAAAAAAACAAATAATATTTACTTCTTATTATCTTGTTAATATTAGCTATCAAGACTTTCTCTTAAAATCAAAATTTAAAGACCAAAACCAGATATATCAACAATTTAGAGTTAAAAAACCTCCCCAAGAAGGAGATTCTTTAACATGGCAAACATGATATCCATCAACTTCCTTGCCCAATAAATGACTAATTTAATAAGAAGTATAGGTGACATGAAAAGGCTGAAGAACTAAGAATTTTTAACAATAAAAAAATTTGTAACCGTGGAATTTTATAATTTTTTATGGTTCGAATGGGGGAGAATGTATATTATGGTTAGACTCGATTTAACAATGTAATTATCCCGTCAAAATTCAGCCCGAAAAAATTATTTTATTGATATTCCTTACTCAATTAAATTACATGAAAATATTTTAAAAATATTTTAGAGCTAAAATAATTCATTATATCAATGTCATTAAAACTAGTATATGCGATAATCTTATAAAGAAAACCTATCTCTCCATTTAATCCTCCGGCCTCCCCATCCCTAAATTCATCATCATTCATTTTTATCATAATTTTCATAAAAAAATAGACAGATTACTTTCAGCTCGTATATCTTTTGATCTAAAGACTTTATTCTTATGAGACAAAAAATGTTTGTATTTATGTTTCTAGTTTTGTTCTAGAAATTCTTCGATACAGAACCTGTTTTACAGAGAGAGGGGGAAAGATTCCTTTTTATGCAGCAGGATGTCAACACGTGGAAGGGTTTAGATGCTAGTGGATCCGTTACAGGCCATGAAGCTGGTTAGAAATTACGGCACGAAACGAAACATGAAATGGAAGCCATGAAATAGATACCGACTAGCAAGCCACGAAGGAATGGGCCCTTTTTTGGAAATGGCCGAAACGGCCTACGAGGAGAACAAATACCGAATAATGTTCATTCCCAGTCATTGATACAATTATATAACAATTTATTTTTTATACAATTTAAATAAATTTGTAAAATTCAAATTTAAAATACGGTTTGTTGATTCAATTATATAATAATTAATTTTTTAACTTGTTGACACAATTATATAAGACTTTCTTTTTAATTTAGGTGTAAATTTATTTCTATAAAAAAATTCATTCGTGTTAAGTATAAGAATCCTTAACGATTGTCTAAGACGACTTTCGGGTGTGAGAGACCAGATAATAAGAATAAGAAGGAGAGAATGTGCCTTCTGAGGGAAGCACTCGGAAGAGTCTGAAAGCTATATCAAATAAAGGTGGTTGATGTGTGTGAAGAATAGCTCTAGAAACTCTGAATTAGGATTATGAGGTTCTATGTCTAATATAGAGGTATAGAGTTTAGAGAATGCGTACCTTGGGGGAGTTTTTCCTCAGTTTATATAGTAATAGGTTGTTAGGATTCTTAGGAAATCCTATCATGATCATATCAAATCTTTCTTTATTTGATTTAATATTTGCTCTTGTGGGCCAAATTTTGTTGGTGTGGCCAAAGGATCGGGCCTCATTGGGCCGGTCCGTAACAATTCGTTTCGTAGTTGAATCTATTATTGAAAATTTCCAACTCACAAATAATGCTTGATTTTGATGTATTTTAAAAGCGGAACCTCTTTTATGTTGAAATTACTAATTTGTCTTCAATATAAAGTTTTTAGAATTATTGAGATATTTACAAGTCAAATATTTCCCAAGTATTTTTCGTAATTATTCATGAATTGAACATGTTTATGATGTTTGAGAACTTGAATATTTATATATTAGTTCTCTTTAAATGAATTATTTTTAATTTACTAATTCTTATCTTATTTTTAAAATTTGGCATTTTTCCAGAATTAATTATATTTTAATTCTGGTTTCTAATTTTAATATTTTCTTTTTGTGTGTTAGGGATCTTATAAAAAACTTTGTCAATGTTGGTTTTAAGAAAATACTATCTAATATTGCCAAAAAGTCAATTAAAAAAACGATGATTTTGTCATCTTTATGTGAGTTGTGCTCATAAACATGTTACAGAAGTCTTGTAGACATGACGAAAATATGATAAGTTTGTAGTATAAAAACATATCAAGAAGAAGAATACTTAATAGTATGTAGGTGCGGGCACACATATTACTATATATATATATATAAAATCTAATCAATTCCTCTCAAAATCAAAGAGTAATTTACTCTTCATGACATGACAAATTTCTATTGGTTAACTTAAGGTTTAAAATTTTTAACTAGACTTAATGCTTAAGGTAAAATTATAATTAATTTATTTTTCTAAACGGTGTCATTCCATTTTTAAAAATTTTAAATCAACCCCAATCCAAATTCTTCTTCTTCCACCCAATGATCGAACACAACTCCTCATGCTTTCTTCTGCCACCACTGTGAACGCCCAAAAGCTCTTCCTCCCTCGTCTCGCTCACTATCACCGCCGTTCTATATCGAGCAAGATCCCTCACCGTCCAGGCTCATTTGTCCTCTCCCAAGCATGATCGCCGTTCTCCCTTTCTCTCTAGAGCTTTGCCATCACCCGCTCATTCATCTGCGTCGAACATCGTGAATCCTGGCTTTTTTTTTCTTAACGACCCTGTTTGTGCTCATATCTAAATAGTATGAAACCTTAATATTTTCTTTCTCAATCTTAAAAAACCCTAGCCGTCCACTTAAGAAAAAACCTTGGCCTTCTCACCTAAGCCGTTCCACTATCGTCCGGTCATCCCACCCCGGCAATAATGAGAGGCGGGATTTTAGTGAGCGGTGGACGGAAAGAAAATGATATCTAGCAGCGGTTACAGACAGTGCTTAAAAGAGAGGAGCGACGAGGCGGCGGCGGCAGGGTGATAGGGGACGGAGGATGAAGATGAGTGAGGTGAGAAACGAGTGACAATGTAGGGAGAATGAATATGGGTTAGGTTAGGAATGGGTTGGGGTTGGGTTGAGGTTAATTTGCAATTTTCAAAAATTATAACAAAACCTAACCATGGTTAAAATGTGGGCTTAAGCTAGAATTACACAAATGTAATCAATCAATAAAAAATTTGCATTTCAGAGAGGGTAACTTACCCCCTTGAAAATGAGGGGGTTTGGTAGAGGTTACCATATATATATATATATAGATGGTATCTCGTAAAAAAAGGTGTGTTTATATAAAAAATAGAGTGTTTAATTATAACTTTGGATTTAAATAAGTGGTTAAGATTAAAATATATGGATTAGAGAGAGTGTATGTGATTAATATGTTTGAAAAGAGAAATATAATTAATATTCTGAAAATTAGAGAAAGAGAGATTAATTAATTTAATTTTAAAGATATTTGTAATTTTAAATATATTTTAATTTGTTTTGAATATTTAATTAGTTTTAAAGACACTAGTATATTATTTAATGTTATTTTTTTGGTAGACAATTTAACGTTATTTTAAACAAATTAAATAAACTTTGAAATAATTTAACATTATTCTAAATATGTTTTAATTTTATAGATCCTTCATGAGTAAAAGACAAACAAACTAAATAAACTTTGAAATAATTGAAGATATGTCACCAATTTTTCCCCTTCCTTTTACTTTCAATTTTTTTTAACCTTGGCCACGAGTCATGACACAAACTAAATAAACTTTGAAATTATTATTAATGGAAGATAATAATAAATATCAACGGAAAATGTTAATTTATTTATCTTTTAATTTCTTTTTCTACGTAAATGACTAAATCCTATTATCTATAGAGTCTTACTGTTTAATTTGGTTTGAATAAAAATAACTAACACCGACCATTTGGTTATTATTCTACCAATATTGAAAATTATCATGAAATATTTTAATGCAACTATTAAATTTAAAATCAATTAAAGAAAAAAATCTAATTCTTCTTCTAACTAATTTAATATTGCTATCAACGTCATGACAAATCGAGTTTGTAGAGGTTAAAAAATTTAAAAATAGAATTAAAATGATTAGAAAATAATGTATTTAAAAAAATTAAATTTAGGATTGATTAAATAATTTATATTATTTTATTTCATATGTTTCCAGTCTTTATAATTTCTTTTGTGACAGTCCTTGAAATTGAATTAACGCGAATTAAATACAATTAGAATTAATTGGAATAAAACTGGTACACACTCCCAACTGGGTCAAGTGAGTGAGGTGGGTCACAAGGACCCAACACCCACTCACTTAACCAAAACAAAATAACACAACAACACATCACAACAACAACACACACGACACAACACTCCTCTCATTCTCTCCATACTCTCTCAATTCACCACCAACACACCACCTTCAATCCACCACAACTCACTCACCGGAGCTCCGATTGCCGCACCGTCGCTGACTACACGAAGCTCTCGCCCCTATCTTCGATTCTATAGTGCAATTAAGGTATGGGTGTCATTAGTTATAGCTACATTCCCCTACTTCTCCAATTCTTAGGTATTGAGTTTGGTTTTTGTGAATTCCATGGAAATTCCATGAATTAGGGGACACTAGGCATAGATTGAAGCCAAGGAGGCAACAATCAAGCTAGTGGGATTGAAGGAATTAAGTGGGGAAGCTAGAGATCATAGCTTTTGGAGGTTTACAAGAGGTACGGAGTAGGATTCCTTAGCTTAGAGCTTATATCTATGTGATTTCTTGAGTTGCATGCTTGAATTTCTTGCTTGATTGTGGAATTGCATGTGATAATATGTTTGCATGAGCTTGTTGTTGTTGAATTGTCGTTTCAAACTATGGATTGAGTAGATAGGAAGTGGATTGGAAGTGATTGAGTTAAGAAATTGAGAAGGAATGAGGATATGGGATGAATGATGAGATGGTTTAAATGTTTAAAGATGATATGTTGATATGGTAAGTGGTTTGAAAGGTATTTTGGCTGAAAATGCAGGTTTCTGTCACGAACGAATCGATTCGAGGGGTGTCGAATCGACTCGTTGGGCCTAAAACTCTTTGAAACATTTAAATTCGTGGCCTTTGAGTCGATTGGATAATCCTCCGAACCGATTCGCTTTTGGACAGAGACTTGAGCTTTAAACTCAAATCGATTCGTCTATGAATCGAGTCGACTCGAACGATGGATTCAGAAAATGAAATATTTGCTAAGAGTTTTGAGTCGATTCGAACATCAGGTGAGTCGATTCGTTTTCAAACAGAGAATGAAAGGCTTCACTCAAATCGATTCGCACTTCCTTTGAGTCGATTCTAGACGATGATTTTCTCAAGAAACGTTTGAACAAGTACACAGAATCGACTCGAATGAGGGTGGAATCGATTCGTTTTTGGACAGAAACAAAAAGTGACTTTCTCAAATCGATTCGTTGCTCTGGCGAGTCGACTCGAGCTCTTGGACTTAGAAAATTTTGAGAACTCACGAACTGAGCGAGTCGATTCGGTCAGAAGGCGAATCGATTCAAGCCTTTCCACATTCAAAGAAACAGAATTTGAACTGCGGGTTGAATCGATTCGAGAGGCACTCGAATCGATTCAAATCTTCTTAAATTTTTGAAACTGAGAATGTAATAAGAGGAGTAAAGTGATCCACTTCCTAGGCTACTTAAGATCTTTTATAAGACAAGAACCGTGAGCCTAGGCATCTGGAGGGGCCTGTAAGGCTAACGACTCGGCTTACGGCAATAGCGGACCATCGGGAGTAGTGAGTGACTATGGGGTTTTCGTTTCCACGTGGGACAAAAACTAACGTCGCGGCTCACGGTAGCGGCAGGGGGGCCTTTGGCTCAGGACCCGGCTACCAAGCTAGGTTTAGTCAATGAAAAGGAAAGGGAACCCCCAAATATTGAGAGTTAAATGTGAAAAGATCATAAATGATCGGGGCCGGGAAGAATGGTCCTCCGGGGAAGTACGAACGATGGTTGTCCGGAGCTAGTACCGGACCGGTCGGGTTTGGCTATTATAACCGACCGGATGAGCTCATCTTAGCCTTTAGGATTTAGGCATCCATCATCTGCATATTGCATGATATTGTTTGGGTGTGCCTATTTGATGTATCTGGTTGAAACTAACTGAGTACTTGCTTACTTGAATTATTTGATATTATTGTACTCTTCATGTGTGGTGACTCTCGTGACTAGGTAGATATAAGAGTTAAGTTTGGGGAACTTGTTCCGTACTGGGAACCCCATGAATTTGTGGTTCTCACTCCGTTGTTGTTGAAATGTTTCAGATGCAGGTGGAGCCTAGCTGTTCGGTTTGTTGGCTAGTGCTACGGGGAGCTTGCCTGGTTATTTTACTATTTTGCTAGTGTGTAGTTAGGGAACTTGAGTTGTAAGCGTAATCTTGGGAGTAAGTGAAGGAACTATGTATTTTGGAGACAGTCTTGGGGTTGTGAACCTAATCTTTACTCCTGTTCTATGTGTGTTAACGCTGCATAACTCTGTAAGACATATTATTATCATATACATGTACTTCGATTGGTTCCTCGTTATGTCCTGTTTCTATTCGTTAGCATCTTGTTTTAGTTCTTCTTCTGCGTATCGGAACTGTAGATGCCTTGAGTTCCACTGGCTCAGACTTAAGCTGGGTGGTGGAAGCTTGGGGTGTTACATCTTTTGAATAGTGTTTAAAAAAAATGAAAATATTTGGAAAAGTGTTTCAAATGATATTTGGGGTTCAAATTAAGCCCCCATAAAGCCATGCCCAATAAGACCCAATAGCCATTCATGGCTTGCACTCCGTTACGTTGGGTGATGAAGGCTTTCCATCTACATTGTCTCTGATGAAATCCGTTCCGATGGATAATTTCATAGCATTAATCGACTAATTATCACCATTTCATCACTTAAACACTAGCAAAATAGGTCTAATTGCACTTAGTAGTTCCTTAGGGCTGTAGTAGTAATTATCTGCTATTTCGGCCAATATTGAACTGTTTCCCGTTCCGCACGATGCCTTGATGTGTGTGCTTAAGCGTTTCAGGATTTAACAGGCAAAATTCGGTGCGGAAGTGGCCGGAGAGAGCGAAATGAACGAAAAGATCGCAACAAAACCTAGAAGGCTAAAGCTGGACCAGATGCGTACGCAACAGTGAAGCCATGCGTACTGATACGTGTCTGTGATCTCGGCAAGTGCACCGAATCGTACAAGTCATACCACGGTGAGGTGGGTATCGTTCCCACAAGGAATAAAGGACCAAGCAATACTATCCTTTAGTTATACTAAGCAGATTCGAATAAAACCTTGAGAGAATGATGGTGATGAACACGAAAATAATAGGAAAGAGTGCAGAAATATTACTTGAGAATTAATCAGTGGAATGGGATGTTAAGAGCTTTGGAGATGTTTTTCCCTTGAGGGCCAATGTATACATTCAATCACAATTCTAAGGTTTTCAGAAATCAAAGCACAACGAATCTAGAGTAACTAAATCCTAATCTCTTAGTAATTCAGTTTCCAATTACTTAATCAAAAGCTAATCTCTTAGTCAATTAATCAAATAATCAGGTGAAGCCCTAAATCAGATTCTAATCCTTATGAGTCTCAAAAGTGATCCTAGATTAGATTATATGTCACTCTATCCAAACTAGTTCTAATCCAATTTTAACCCACATAATTTTAGTTGCATAATAATTAGTTTGACTATCTCTAGCTAGACCTAATCATCATGTGATCTAATTTCCAGCTAGCATAAACTAATAGATCTCTCAATCTTATTAACTTAGCCCTAGACAAGTATAGAACACCTTTCAGTGACTCTAAACTATTGGGATGAAGAACGGAAAATTAAATCATACATAGAAGATGACTGAAAATACCTCATTGAATTGATAATTGAATGTACAAAAGACTACCTCATGCTGGATGAACAGAGCTCCTCACCCTTAACAATGGAGTAGTTTAGCCTTGCATAATGAAAATTAAAACCTAAAATTCAAGTAAAAGTAACGTCCCCTGTGCTGGGATTAATCTCCCTTTTTATATCCTACTAACTAAAAATCAAATTAAAATCTAATCCTAATCCTAATCTTATCTTATTCTAATCCTAATCTTATCTTCTATCTTTACAAAGCTTTATCTTCTTCTCTTGATCTTCAATCAATCATATCTTTTAATTTTCCAATTAAGCCATTGATTAAAGAGTGGAATTGAGGCCTAACAACTTGGATTGGAATGGAATTGAATGAATCTGTCGTTGCTTGCATTGCTTCCCACGTATAACGTGGGAGTTCTGCCTCAAAATGGCTTCTTGGACGTCAACACTCACGTATGACGTCTTCTTCCCACGTATAACGTGGTGTTGCTGCCTTGAAATGCTCCTTTAGACGTTTAGGCTTCACGTTTGACGTGGAGAGCTCACGTATAACGTGGGCTCTCTGTCAATTTTGGCAGTCTTTCACTTATCTCTCACGTATAACGTGAGTTCCTTACGTACTACGTCCACTCTCTGTCCATTCTCTCCTTCTTTGATTCAATTCCCACGTAGATCCCACGTCATACGTGGGCTTAAACACTTAGCTAATTTGTTCTCTTTTCTTCTCTGCTTCGTTCCCTTTTCTTCAATCTCTCTCAAATGGTCTTCAATTACCTAAAACTCTTATTAAATCATCTAAAAACACAAACACAACTCAAAGAACATCAAGTTTGTTTGATTCATCATCAATTAATAACAATAATCTACTAAGAATATCATGAAAATTAAGAGAAATTGATACTGAAAACAACCCAAGATGCATACGCATCACGTACGCATCTAGACGTGGGAGGCACGCCCAAAAGGCGGTTTCGGCATAGATGCGTACGCATAGAAAGCTTGCATGCGTACGCATCAGAGGTTTCCAGCTTCTATAAATAGAGGAGCCTTTCACCATTTCAAGCGAGCCCACTTCTACATTTAGCTTAGATTCTAGGTTCCATTTAGGTTTTCTTGTCCATTCACTAGCCAGACTTTTTATTTTTATTGTTTGTTTGTTTATATTACTGTTACTCTGTTAAACTGCTATTTTAATCAAATTATTTTACCGTTATTCTGTCCGTTTATTTTCCTGCAAACTGCGATTTTACATACTATTATGCTGCCAATTTATTTTCTCGTTTTTATGATTTCTGCAATTAGTGAGTAGAGTCCCATAGTGTCTCGGTTGTGGGGTGAAATGTGCAAATGACCTTAGCTGGGAGTCCCTATAAGATCAGACAGGAAGGAACAGGTTAATCCCGTAATGCTATCCGTACACCCCTGCTAGCATAGGGGTGAGGTCCTTAAGATACGGGTTCACCACAGTGATAACAGGTACAAGTGCATTAGGACCTGGTAACAGCAGGGCTCCTAAAGAGTTCGTTCAACCCCAGTTGTTGGATCGTAGACTCCAACGCCAGTCCAGTCGAGTGCATTAGGTCCTGGTCATAGTAGGATTTTAAAAAATTCGTTCAGCAACTGATCAGTGGGTTGGATCGCTAACTCCAACGCCATACCTGCACCCTTGTGAGTTTGACTCGAATCTACTATCGTGGGACCAGTGCCTAATAGCTAGTTACCAAGGATATGTGGGGGTTCCTCCTAGGGGGTGTTTAATCGATCTGGGACATAGCAGTGATCATAGGGATGCACAATATTTCAACCCACGGCCAGGGCACTCATTTAATTTCATTGTTGTTAACTGCTTTCAACTACTTTCAAACTGCGAACTGCTTTAAAAAACATTCAACTGCAACCAAACCCCAATCAAAAATAAACTTTCTCTTTCGCTTCCTGAGCAGAATGACCCGAGTTCCATACTCGGTATATTGGTTGTACCCCTGTGACACTTTTTAAAATGTTCTGACATCGCCTGCGAGGGATAAGGTGCTTTCAACTACAACGACGAAAGCTCCCCCACCCGAGCGGGCATGTCACGTTTTTGGTGCCGTTGTCGGGGAAGCGGAATATTTGTTTATTTTTGATTGCCTGTGAATATTGTACATATTGTTTTATTTTCCTTTTTGAATTGTTATTTGTATGCTAAGGTCGCATTCGGATCCTGGTTCGCTGTTGTTTGATTATGAAATCGAACAAACTTTATGCCGAACAAGGCAAGCTAGGCGCTGAGCTGAACTTGCGAGAGTGGCATTAGATAACAATCCTTTTTATTTTTCTGAATCTAGTTCCGACTCTAATACACAATCAAGTTCTTCTGTTTCAGGTACTCCTACCATGGCAGAATGATTAACTCTCAAACAGTTGGGTGGTGCAAGCACAACCTTCGACAACCAGCCCAACAAATTCCCTGAGCTCAATACAAACTTCGAACTCAAGTTCGGGTGGATAAACCTTCTACCGAAATTCTGTGGCAGACCTGGTGAAGACCCCATCAAGCACATCAAGGACTTTGAGGTTATCTGTGCCACCACCAGAAGGACCGGTGTTGATGACGATGCAGTAAAAGCCTTCGATCTGCCTTTCTCTCTGGACGATAGGGCGAAGGATTGGTACCACACCTTGCCTGCCGACGTAACTTCCGATTGGTCAACCTTCAAGAACAGGTTCTTGGAAAAATACTTCCTGCCTTCCAAGAATAATGCCATCAGAAAGGAAATCTCTGGGATTGCACAACTTCACGGGAAACTCTGCACGAGTACTACGAGTGGTTCAAGAAGTTGCTCGCATCATGCCCCCATCACTCTATATCCGATTTCCTGCTCATTAACTACTTCTGTGAAGGATTGACACCCACTGACAAGGTGATGACCGATGCTTCCAGTGGAGGAGCTCTAATGAACAAGACACCGGAAGAGGCATGGGAAATGATTGAGATAGTGGCTGATGCCAATCAGCACTTCAGCAGTGGAGCAAGGAGTAAAAGTGTCTATGAGATAGCTCCCTCTGAATCCACAGTGCTAGCCAAATCCTTGGTTGATATCGCGGCCATGTTAAATGAAATTAAGGAAGGGCAACAAGCGACGCCAACGTTGTTAAAACGTCAAACGGACAACTCCCGACAGGAATCGATCAAGTATTGTGGGATTTACTCCTGCAATTCTCACCACATAGATGAATGTCCACAACTCCAGGAAGACAATTTGGTGGCGTCAACCCACAACTTCTATAGTGCAACCGCAATACCACCCTACAACAAACAATACTATACGCAAGGGTGGAAAGACGAACAACCGAACCAATGGGGTCCACCTCAACAGAACCACCAAGACAGCCCTACAACTACAATCAGCCGAAATATTATCAGAACACCAGATATCAGCCCCCTCACAACCGTCAACAATACCCTCCGACAAACAACCAACAAATGAGTCAAGATGAAATCCTCCGAATTCTCCAACGAGAAAATCAAGAAACAAAAGAATTCAATAAGCAAGTCATGATTCAATTGAACCAAATAACAGAATTAATGCAAAAGATGATGAATCAACAAGTACAGCCTCAGCACAAACCCCCACCAGCTATTCCTTGTCCTTTACCGTCTCAACCTCTACCGAACCCCAAGGGAGGGCTCAATGCTATTAATGACAAGCCGGAAAGCGAGAAGGAAGCTGGAGACACGGACAGCGAAGAAGCCGAGCAACAGCTGTATGAATTGTTAATAGATGTAACTGGTTCAAAGGATGAAGAGGATGAGGACATTGGAGAAATATTAGACTTTTGTGAGGAGTTTGATAGTGATTATAAGGAAGAAGAATCTGAGAAAAAGAAACTGGCAGACGGATGGGGGATTGAGACCGAAACCCATAGTGATCAAGAGGAGATGTTGTCCATTAACACAATCTTTAACAAAAAGGAAGATGAAGAAGAGCTCCCGACTAAATGCGAAGACCCAGGCCCATGCCTAGTCACCTACAAGATCAAGGGATTTGAGATTCCAAGCTGTCTTTGAGACCCCGGGGCCTGTGGAAATATAATGCCCAATGCATTGTACGAAGCATTAGAATTAGGGCCTATGAAAACAACCACAGGTGTTTTCACTACTATTGATTGCAGCATCGTATCGGCGGCTGAGATTGTTGAGGATGTAATGGTGAAGATAGGGAAGCTCATAATTCCTACAGACTTCCATGTCATCAAGCCATCACCGGGAGAAAGGGGACATCCCCAAGTTTTGTTAGGGAGACCGTTCTTAAAAACGAGCGGGTTTAAATTGACTTATGACGATGACATCTTCACCTTCTCGTCAGGAAAAACCACGGAAACATTCCAGATTACACCTCCTCCGAAGAAGAAAAACCGTCAAGACGACGGAAGGATGCGAGACAAAGAATCAGCTCAGATAGGAATGATCGAGGCATTAATAAGAGAACTACTGCAAAAACTAAGAGAAGAAGAGGGTTTAGGAAAGAAAGAAAAGGAGAAAGAGTCGAAAGAAAGATTGCAAGTAAAATAGAAGAATCACAAGAAATAAGCGAATAGATCACAAATAGATTGCCTGAGCGTTATGGAAATGCTGAATGAGATGGAGCAAATCCTTTACCATAACAAAGGAGCAGACGCGCACTTGGTAAGAAACAACTCCAAATGGAAGTAACAGAACCGACACCGGCACGTCCAACTTAAGGACGTTAAACAAAAGTGCTAGGTGGGAAACAACCCACCGAGGTAATATATATCTAACTCTAATTTTATCTAATTGTTATAATTGCTTGATTAAATGTGCCTAATTTGATTAAAATACAATTATATGAACCTTAGGGTATTGTTACAAAAAAAAAGTCTTGATGCGTACGCATCAGACAACTCCTTGCGCACGCATCCAGTGCACGGGAACAAGGTAAGTGAAAAGTCACCTTGATGCGTACGCATAGCTCCTATGCGTACGCATAGTCCGCACATTCAGCGCTTATAAATACCACCATTTCAATCCATTTCTTCATTTCTTCTCCTAATCTTCTCTCCAGTCTCCACTCTCAAGGTAAGTTTCCTTTTCTTTCCTCTTTTTAGTTATTTAATGCTTTAGTTAGTTGTAGTTTTAGTTAGTTAGTTTTGTTAGAGTAGTTTAGAGTAATTAGTATGCATGTTAGGATTTAGTTTAATAATAATTAGTAATAGTTAGAGATAGGCTTAGATGACTCTTGTGTATGCTTTTGTGTTTACTTTTGTGTTGCCTATATGTGATAAAATTAGGGAGAATTAATGTAGGATGCTAGTTTATGTAATTCTAAAATTGCATGCTAGTTTATTAAATGATGCCAAGCTCTTTTACATAAATTTTATATGATAAAATACATGCCAGCTCCACATGTTAGTTGCATACAAAATTAAATATTATTATGCATCAGCACCTACTTGAATGAGCATTTCAAACTGAATATTTGATTAATACTGTTTAACAATTTTGTATAAAATATAACATGGTAATAATTTTCTTCGTGCTTAATGTAAACATGTTAGATATTACATGATTGTTAATGGTAAAATTAAAAAGCTTACTCCCTATTCATATGCTTTAATATTTGCAGATGGCTCCTAGGAAAGTTTACCCACCACCTTCCCGCTTCTCAAGAAGATTAGCTGCATTGAGAGCCCGTCAAGCTAGGGACGAGGCCGGACCTGTAAATGCTGCACCTTATGATGATGAGGTTGTTGATATCAGCAGCGACTCCGACTCGGAACAGGTTCTAGAATATGTTCCAGGAGAAGGGGCGGGAATTAAAGAAGAAGAAAAAGTCCCGGAATATGTACCGGGTGCTGAGCCAATGGGAGAAGGAGAAGACGAGGCTCCTAATTATATTCAAGGAGAACCGGAAGAGGATCCCGAGGAGGATCCTGAAGAGGAACAGGAAGAAGATCCCGAGGAGGATCCCGAAGAACACCCTGAGGAGGATCCTGAAGAGGATCCTGAGGAAGAACCAGAAGAAGAACCTCAGGAGGAACAACCTGAAGCCATGGAACAAGAAGAGGAAAACCATGGTGAAAAACAAGAGGATGAAGACCAGGACATGGCTTTTGGATGGGAAGAACATGAAGAAGAAGAAGAAGAAGAAGAAGAAGAAGAAGATGATGAGGGGGAGGTAAGCGAACCTGAACAGCACCCGGACGATGATGAAGACTTCGCAAATTACTTCGAGCTCGCTCCCCCTCCTAGCCCAGCAAGTGATGATGATGAGTAGATAGGTGTACACTTCCCCTTTGTACAGAGGACCGTGCAATTTTCAAGTGTGGGGAGGAAGGCATAGCACTGCAGCATATACGGCACAGAAGAACAAGGGTCAAATTTTCCAACTTTCTGATCCTTACTATCTATGTTTATATTTTCCTGTTTATATTTTGTTTATCCTTTGTAGAACTTGGTAGTGACTAACTCTCTATCTGTTAATATATGCTATTATGTGGATATTATGCTATATATTAGGTTTTCTTAAACTGTTGCTTTTCTTTTTGGTGACCCACCCGAAAATTTTTCAAAAATGCTTTAACCGAAATTGATTTTCATACTCACAATAAACATCCAATCATAGATGAAAGGAAAAGAATACACAAACCATGTGAGTTTTGAGCCTAATTGAAGTGGTCATTTTTACCACTTAATTTTCCTTCATGTGTGTTATTTCCTTTCCTATGACTGTGATTTTGCCTTGCCTGATTCTCCATGTCTGTTGCTGTTTATATTCAGTGTATTCATATGATTTAAGGCCTTCTTTGTTTCAGCCCACTAACCAAATAAAGCCTTACCCTATACATTTATCCTTTACACCCGAACTTTGAGCCTTGTATCCCTTTTGTTCGTATAATAGCCAAACATCAAACCTCAAAAAGTGAAAAACCAGTGCACAACCCTACTTGATCTTTTGATTAATCCGAGATTTAGCAGGGTAGTTTTATTTTTTAGAGAAGAAAATAAAGGGAACAAGAAGGACTATCTGTGTGAAGGATAAAAAGAAGGGCGAACTCCAAAAAGAAAAATCAAAGGTATTTGGAGGGCACATGCGTGCACTGAAGCACTGAAAAGAAGGGCACTCGCGCACAAAATTCAAAAGGAATGGCAAGGGAATGAAAAATTTAAAAGAAGAAAAGTTCCGAAAAAGAACCCTTGCTATTCCCAAGCAGCAAAGCTGCCAAAAAAAAAACACAGATAAATGCGAGTGCCATGCAACCAAAGGAAGAAGTGCATGTCATGGAAACAACATGGAAATATGGGAATAGAGTGAAGAACATCAGGATAGGTGTCTTGGATTAATCAGAATGTTCAAACTTTTAGCGCACATTTCCCAAATTAATACTTCCGAACCTTCACCCTAGCCATGTTACAAGCCCAAAAAGACCTTTCTGATGATTACACAGGTATACACGGCAGCATGGATTGACGAGATGAAAGGCAAGTCAAGAAAAGAAGGAGTTGGATGGGAACTGAGAGCTTTTTTAACCCAAAACACTGAGTGATGAGCGTAAACACGACCGGGTAAGGTTCTTATTCCTTGATTCTGTGCTTGGTGAACCTTTGTGCTGTGTGAAATCAATTATATCTTTCTTGATCTTAAACGGTTCAGTTGGGTTAGCACTTGTGAAAGAGCCGCCCTAGGCGTCGCAACAAGGTTAATCATTGTAGGGGAACCCAAATAGGTTAAGTTACGAGTGGAGGACGGTTCTCCTTAAAGAAGAGTGTCACAAGAGCTTGCAACCACGTTAAAAATGCCGAGTACGGGACTCGGGTTGTTCTCCCAATGAGTTAACGTATGGGTCGACTTTTGTTGTTAAGAAATTGGGGGTTGCAATTGTGTGTGTGTGAATAGAGAGCGAAAGAGAGATTGAGAGAAAACGGATAAAAAGGGTGCTTGGTCTTGGATCGAGGTATTGTGTGTCCCCATTAACACCACTAATCCCAAGTATGGATGGTTGTCACGTAACCCGCGAAGCCACACTCTACCAAACGGTCAAGTGGGTAAATTAACCCCATTCCGTAAGTTCCAGGCTTCTCATACTCTAGTGCAACGGACCTAGGTCTTTGGAACATGGATAAAACATCCATGTTCACCTCATTAAGGACTCACTCTCACTAGCGAAAGCCTGGCGTCAACAGAATGATTTTAACCCAAGGATTAACCTATCCTTTCCTTAGGGATTAGTAGCTAGGATCATACACACCTCAACCCATGACCAAAGCACAGGAACACTATTCTAAAACTAAACCAAGCATTTTATCAAACACTTGGTGGGCATGAAGTAAATGCATGATTACAACTATGAAATTAAACAAGCAAGATGATTAAGAGAGTAGAAGAGCAAGATAATAAACAACTATAACTACTAGAAGCATAAAGGAACAATAGATCATAAAATAAAATAAAGCAAGAACATAAACTTGACAATTAAGAAAGCTATAAAGATGAGAAATAAGATGAAGAAACTAGAGATTCATTAATAGAAGAGCAAAGTATCCACAAATCAAATACAAAACAAGTAGTAAAATAAAAGTTCGGTTGGTGATGGTGATCCTAGAAGATGATGAACAAGAGAAATAAACTAAGAGAAAATGAGAGAAATGAAGATTCTCCCAAAAACTCCCTAAACTAATCTAAGGCTAATGAGCACCCAAAAAGGGCCTAAAAAATGGTGGTAATGAGTTGTGGTAGCACCCCTCTAATTATAGGCATCATCTTGGCTTGAAATTCCCTTTTTAGCCTTCAAATTGAGTGCACAGCACGAATGGCGCACCCGCGCCATGTCCATCACACGCTTGCGTCCTCAGCGTAGACTTCGTCATTAAGAAAAGGGTGGCGCAGCCGCACCATTTGGGGCGCATGGCTGCGCGGTC
This sequence comes from Stylosanthes scabra, assembly GCA_036250425.1. Lineage (NCBI taxonomy): Eukaryota > Viridiplantae > Streptophyta > Magnoliopsida > Fabales > Fabaceae > Stylosanthes > Stylosanthes scabra. The sequence continues at coordinate 56,812 of JASCZI010271999.1, forward strand.
AACTCAGATTTTCATATGGACCATTACATATCTTTGCGAAGCTCTGGATGTTATCTTTCCAATGGATTCAGAGCCAAGTCATTTGGACTTCTGTAGCTGAAGTTATGGTCGAATTAGTGACAGAAGGTCAGGATTGACAGCATTAGGAGATTTTCTGCGCACTGATCTTCGGATGCGAATTCGTCATAGAATCGCTTAGAACCGGAAGAAGTCTTCA